>JASSUY010037675.1:11521-37574 GCA_032466535.1 Forpus xanthops | reverse complement strand
TTCTTATTTACATAGTTTTGGGGCTTAATTGTGCCTCTTCCCCGTATTCCTGTTAACAGTACTATTCTTTTGGTGGGCTCTGGTGTGCGGGCCTGGCTGCCCGGCCCGCGGCGTGTGGCCGAGCTTGAGGGATCGTCTCATGCCGTTGGCAGCCGTGGTCCCGTGCTTGGCTTTTCCTGCTGCTTTGGCCGTGGTATCGGTTGTGTTCAAATGCCCGTGTGCATGGGGCCAAAATTCCCATTCCTTTTATAAGTGGGGCTTGTTAAGGCTTCTTATTTACATAGTTTTGGGGCTTAATTGTGCCTCTTCCCCGTATTCCTGTTAACAGTACTATTCTTTTGGTGGGGTCTGAGCAGATGTTGCCCTTCTCTGGTGAGTAGTGTTTTGCCCCCTCCGTGCTCCATTCCCCCCAGCGTGGTGTTATCTTTTAGCATTGAAAGTGTTCCTTTTTCTGTTCATTTTAGGGAATGTTGCTTTATTGCCAGATGAGACCTGATGTTCCTTCACATCTCTGCTCAGGAAGCTGTTTACTTTCCTTTTCACACACCCTTCCCTCACTGGGGGGAAGGCTGAGTAGGAGCTTGCAACTCCTGCAGGCTGATGAGCACTCTCCTGTGTGCTTCGCCTGTTTTGTCGTGTGATGAGCCCGTGTAACCACGTGCAGTGAGGCTTTCTTTCAGAGGACAAGAGCTTGTGTAGTGAATCATGTCAGGTGGTGCTGAGCAGAGAGGAGCAGCTTGGCTTTATGGTGAATATAAAGGCATATGTAAATGCCTAGGTGAGCCCATTGGGATGGGATGATAGTGTGACTGAAAGAGCTGTGGCAGGTTTCTTGTAATACCTGTCATGCTCCAAGCTTTAGCTAAAAAGCTGAGGTGCCTTTTGTCTGCCATTATATAAAACATGCTGTAATGTTAGAATATTAACTTTTTGTTGGAGGTGAAAGAGTTTTCCTGAAGGAGTGCTTGTCGATAATGCCAGGGGAGGACTCTGCCATTGGATAGCTGCGTCGCTTCAGCTGTTACTGGTCACAGTGGGTTTGGAAGACAGTAAAAATTCCTTCTGTCATGGCACAGGAAATAGCGTGAAGTGTAAGTGTTGAAACTTTCTGCAGATAACTAAAGGTGGGGCATGGGGCTCTGAAGTGCTTCAGTGACAAGTGTTCCCTTTGCCTGCTTCTGCAGTCTGGGGAGTGGCAGCTGTGTGGGAATCATGTTGAGGAGTGGTGGCTTTTGATTGCATTAAAAGGTGCTTGCGTCCTACTTCACATTACAGGAGTAGTAGGTAGAGGCTCAAGCCTGGTTCTCTTGTTGGCAGTACTGTAGGTCCCCATGTAGGGTACTGTTAGTATCCATGACATAACCTGTCTTCCCTGGCAGTTATTAAAATATCAATGTTAGCCTGCTTGAGTGGTGCAGACCACAAGTGGTACCAAGTAGATGGAATAGTTCAGCTTGAGAAGCTCTTTTTTATTTCTCTTTTTCACCATAAAAGTGACCATTCACAGCTGGAGGAGGTACAAGTGCAGTATGGCCAGGCTTCTGAAGACAGGCGATACAATACTGTATCTCAGCTCTCATTCCACCTACATGCAACTCGCAATGGTGGAGAGTTGTTGTCAGCCTTCTAAGAGTAGGAGGAATGTAGCTATGCAGTGCTTTGCTGGCAATTAGCGTAGAAAAAGAGTAACTTAAGGAGAAAGGTGTTATAAGGCTGCTGGAGTAACAGGTCTGATGTAGCAGGGAAGAAGGAATTCTCTGGAGGAATTGGAGGAACAGGGGTAGCATCCAGCATGAAGTTGGAGCTCCTTTTACCTGCACAGGTCAAAAGGATGAGATGGTTGTTCTTGCTCTGGTAGCTTCCTCCTGGGATGTGGAGCTGGGTATAATGAGATGAGACTCTTCTGCTTGATATCAGTGTTGTCTTCCAGAGCATGTGACTCCAAGTAGTGTGTTAGTGCTTATCAAATATCATAAACAAAATGGAAAGTCCAGATGCAGTTGTTTCGTACATAGTTGCTTTCATTGGCTGACTCAAACTTATAGATGTTATAGTTCTTTCAAAAATAAGCTTTTAAGTACTACATTTTCCAAGCCACAGTGTGCAACTGTTCTGCGTGTTCTCTCTTGAGTAGCTGGTGGCGTAAAAGATCTGTCTGTTAGATCCCATATGGATTTTAACTCATGATTTGTAATTCCACCACTCTTCTAGATATTGGTGTCATAACTTTTCAGTGCTGTCAGGAGGGCTTTAGGAGTATGTCTAGCATTCAGTCTTTGCTGTAATTCTTGTGAATTAACTGCATTGTTAAAAGATAACCATTTATTTACCTTTGTGGTGCTTCAGATTTTTGGGGGGACTGAGTGATTTGTATGAAACACGTAAAAGGAGTTTGTCCTAATCCAGGAATTTGAAATACTGATGTTTTACTGAGACCTGGTTGTGTCGAGTAAAGAGCTGAAGACTTCTGCTCCTTGTGCTTTAGAGCTTCTACCTTGGATACACTAATCCTGAACAGTGCAGGGTTGCTGTATCCAGACTGGAACATTGACTGTCACACATGTCAGCTTCCTGTATCTGCTCCTTGTGGGCTGGGCAGCAGGCACAGACTACAGCATCCTCTGGTGTCAACTGATCTGGAATGTGGCTGATAACAGAAACAGTCAAGACTTTGTCCCCTTGCTTTGGGGTGAGCAGGTGAGGATGACTGACAGAACATACTTGATACCACAGAAATTTAATTGCATGCTAGAGCAAGAGTAGCCCAGACCTGTTCTTCGCCTTGTGTGATTAGTAGGTTCTGCTAGTGTGTAAATGTGGCAAACACCAACTGGCTGTAGTGGTTCTGGGAGGTAATGCTTTATCCCATGAGGAAGGCTTCAAGTAAGTCCCTGCTGCTCTGAAGTAAAGAAAAGAACATCCTGTGTTAGCAGGGAAGAAGAAGGCAGTATCTTGCTGAAACCAGTGTTACCTTTCATCCTCAGTTTGTTAGCAAGTGTCTGGGTTGTGTGGCTCCAAGCTGGAGGTGCTCTGTTCACCTTCAGTAAGTAGCAATATGACCTAGGAGTGAAGCATTGGAACTGTGGCACCACAGCAAGCAAAGTGAGCTGGGGAGGAAGATCAGGGAAGGAGGCTCTCTGGAACATTAGTTGAAATGGATAAGCTATTTCTGGGATCATTGATGTCCCTCAAAAGCACCGTTTTTAAAGGCTTAGCTTTAAAATACAGTTGTTTTTTCCTAGCTTTGACTCATCTTCTAAAACACCTCTGACCTAAAGCTTAATATAAAGCTTAGGAAGCAGCAGTTGGTTTTTCATGTGAACGTGGTGGCGAGCTGAGCATGACTGGAAGGATGCTCAGTAGGTCTGATGGGGGACAACTGGGTCCTTTAGAGGCATTGTTCCTCCTTAGGGTGTTAATGCTTAAAGTAGTGGCACCAAAATAACCTTGGCATGATCCAGTTTGAATTTTCTTTCTGATCAGGGTGTGTATATGTATAGATGAGGCAGCTAATGCCTCTGTAAGAGTAAGCATGTAGGTTGTAGAACCCTTCCAAACTCTGACAAGGGGAGGAAAACAAAAACCCAAGCTGTGAAAAAAGCTGCTTGAGTGGTTCTTACCCTTGTCTTTGGAGAGCTGGATTTCAGAAGACTTGAAGCTGGATGGCCTTTTTTAAGTGATATTGCAACTAAACTTATATAAGCTGCTGAACAAGTTAATACTTTGAACAAGGTTCTAATGGAGTTTAATTTTGGAGTGAGTAGTCTGTTATTTTTCCTCTTGACTGGGAATGAAGTGAAAGGCTTGGAAGCAGCATTGATAGGGTAGCTTGGGGACAGGCTGCTGTACAAGCTGTCAGTCATGCCAGGAATGAAATATGTCCTAGTAACACATGCTGATCAATCTGAAGTAGTATTAAATCCCTCCTTTAGAGATATGGAATCAAAAATAGTGAATTGCAAATACATGAAAATATAACTTTGCAGTTCAGTGTTAGTTGAAAGAGGACAGAACATCAAAGAAGCCAAGCCTTAGAGAAGTACTGAGGTGAAAATCAAAGCAAGCTGCCTTTTGCCTTGCTCAGCACATCTCACTGTCATTTTGGATGTTCATTGTGATTGACTGAAATGATGAAGATGAAGCTGGGTGTGCTGCATGGCTTTCATCTGAGATGTACATCTAGCTGATGCTTTCAGTGTCTTGATCAAACTCTTGATCTCCAGTATATGAATGACATGACAGTGGTCAGCTCAAGGGTTTAGCTAGTTATCTTGTGAAGCATTAGATACAGTGCTAGCTGGGAAGCCAGAGCTTAGATTGGAAAATTGCTGTCACCTGTGGAATTAGCTTGAAACTGGAATGAAATCAGGAGCTTGGTGTTAGTCCCTGGCTCCATGGGTGGAGCTGGGCTTTTGGGAGTGCAGGGAGGACAGGCCAGCCCCCCCATTGTGGTGTGTTCTCTACAGTGACAGCTGTAAGAGGGAATTTCAAATGTCTGAACCTTGTGAGTGTGGACACCAACACAGGCTGCCACGGGCTTCTGACCTTCCAGAGCATGACCTGGAGACAGCGAAGAGCCGTGTAGGAAAGACTTGTGTTCTGACACTTGAGCTGTGATACTGATACTGAGCTGTCTGCTTCCTCTCTGTTGTGTATGTTGATCTTGAGCTGTATGTTCTGTTCTCCCTTCCATGTGCTTTTAGTCCAATCACTCCTGTATTTTCTGCACTGACACTTCCCCCAAAGTTGGATGGGGCTTCTCCACAGGCTCCTCTAGTGTGGTGGCTGGTGCGTGCTGCTGGGGAGAAGTGGAAACCTTCAGTGTGAGGAGAGCTTAGAAAGCAATTTTGCTTCATGGGCAAGCACCTGAATGTTAGAGCTCTCATAGCACTGTCCTTTTTTATCTTCTGGCAAAGTTTTAAAACATGAAGCTGTGATTGCATTTTCACTTGGTTACAGGAAGAATCAATCCAAATGTGCTTTTCTGCCTGCAGGATTAGGTCCCTGGGCTGCTCAGTATTCCTGCTAGACCATGCAAGATGGAAGCAGGATTTAGGTACTTGCTTTCTTCAGCTGGGGCAGTTCTGCAGGGTGTCTTGAGCTGTTTTGGTTTAATTTCGGACCTGAAGTTATTCTTTACAGTGGTTATCTGTAGCAGATGTACAGGATCTACCCTCTCAGGTCCTTACTGGGAAGAGTATTGGGAAAGATTTGTTTCACTGTGATCACAGCTTCCTACTTTTCAAGGAAACAGCATTGTCCAACTAACTTACTGCCGGTGTGTGCTTCTCTCATGCTGTGAGTACACTGTTCCCCTGACTTGGACCAAAGGCTCTCTTGTCTGTGGTCGTTCTTACCCTATTTTAAAAGTGTGGAAAGATTTCTCATCAGTGAAAAACTCTACATCATGCTTTAACTGAGACTTATGAAACACAATAGCTAGAACTAGAGATCCCTGGCTCGAGTGCCTGGCTGTATGGTGAGGGCTCTTGTGGACATGAGGCCAGTAGTCTCTTTTTAAGCGTTTTGATTGTTCTGGTGCTCTACAGGGTTCAGTTCCTAGAACATACAGTGAGTGTGAAGAGAAGTACTTCTGCACACTACTTCTATGCACTTCAGATAGAGTTTGTGAAGGAAGACTCTGCATTGCCATTATTATTTGTAGTTTTTCTTTCCAAAACCAGAGGTTTATGTGCTGGTATAGACATTATTTATAAAAACACTGTTAGGACAGTTTTCTGTTGCCCTTTTGTGGGCCTCATTTGCTTCTCCAACTTGTCCTGGAAACTAGGGCTATAATCAAAGCATTAATTCTGTAGCATTACCTGGACTGCCAAGGCTTCAGGAAGAAATAAAAATAGTTTCACTTTCCCTGTGCCTTTAAAGAAGGTTTTTGACTCCTGGATCGCCAGGGAACAGGCAGAATTTTGACAGAATGAGGCTGTTTTCTCTAGCACTGCTTTCTCACTCCTGGAAGTGCCTGGAGGAGCTGCTTCCAGGCACCTGTGTGAGGAGAGGACAGGAATGCTTGCCTGTGCTGGAAGGCATAGGCTGAGATCCAGTCTACAGACAAGAAGTTGGCTTGCTGGCTGCTCTTGGATAGTGGAGGAGAAGGCAGGCCCTGCCCACAGGTATTTGCTGTCTCCTCAGCTCACCCCTGTGAGCAGCCCTTTGGGGGTGATGGGGATCAGAAGCCTTGCAAGGCCTGTGAGTATGACTCCTTGGGTTCTCTGTGCTTTGACTGCTCTGCAAGCAGGGTTCATATTTTTTTGGGGGAGGGGGGTTCTGTGGAGCCAGTGGCAGGATTTCAGAAAATAGATGGGAAATCTGATCTTTGAGTCTTTCACTCATGCAGAGTTTAGTACTTTGTAGGTCAAGGACAGAATACTGGAACTTTGCTTTCAGTTTACTTAGTGGATGTGGTAGTTGGAGGTATTGAAGAGTTGGCTGAAACTGAAGGCTGAATTAAAGAACTGGTAATAAAATGAGCACTCAGAGACACAAACGATTCGCTTGTACCTACTCTAGCACTGGAACTGCTTATGACCGTGGTGCCTTCATACTTTAGCATCCTGCAGTGGCTGTTACATGGGTAGCATAACTCTCTCTGGTGTGAAGCCTTAATTCTGTTGTACAGCAGAGGTTAGAATGATCCAGCCTCCTAGCTGATGTAGTATTGAGCTTTCCTAGCTGATGTAGTATTGAGGTCTGTCCTATCGCTCTGCATGCTTTCAAAATGAGTTTCAAGCCAAAGCTGCTCGGGGAGATGGTTGTGGCTGAGTCTGGAATTGGTGGAAAGCGTTTCCCTGGAATTTCCTACCTGGTAGTTAGGTGACCAGCAGCCTGACTCCGTGTTTTCTCTGCAGGTAGATCAGGAAAGGGAGCGAGGTGGTTGCTGTCATGGCTGATTTGATCTCTTGTAGCTTTAATTGACCTAAATTTGTACCTGGGAAAGCTTTACTTACTGCATTGCTATCTGTAAGCTTGTAACTGCTATCATTGAAACTTAAACCGGAGATAAATGAGATGCTGTGAAGTTCTGTTTGTAATTATAGTGTTTGTTGCATCCTTGAGAGGGTGTTTGAGACCTTTTCAGACCTCCTGGGTCTGCTGCAATTGAACTGTGCACAGTTTTACTTGCCTTCAGCCTTCAGTGCCTTCTCTGACTCTCAGCTGCTGTTCTCAAAGCTGACTTTTGGTGTTCTGTAGGTTTTCTGTAAGTTCAGGCTTTTCAAATACTTATGTGTATCCTGACAAAGGATGGATGTGCCTGAAAGAAAGGCTATGAGAGGAAAACTCACCTGCCGTGCTGCAGAGCAGCTTGAGAGTGGATGTGAGGGCATTGCTCTATCCATTCTGCAGTCAGTTTGCTGTGGGTTAGAGTTGGAACACCTTTCAATGGTGTGAGCTGATAGCTTTGGTTTTAGTGTTCTAGTTGTGTTTTCCTTATTTTTTTCACTTCCAAGAACAAATCTGTTAGTGTAATGTGGGCATGTTTATCCAAGAAACCTGACTAGCCTGTAAGCAGGCTGCATTTCCAGGTTAGTTTGATTATTTTCTTTTAATAGAAGAAACCTGAATTCAGGTGAAGTGTGTGTAATGTGAACTTGCAAGTCTCTGGTCTCTGTCTGCAGACCTTTTACTCCTTCCTGTCTGAGCACTGTGCATTTCTAACAGTGAATAAGCTTTTCATCAAATGAATGACTAATCCTTATCAAACAAGTGTTCATCTTTACAATTAAGCATTCCTGTTCTTTAATTACATGGTGATGGGTGGACACACTGGTCATGGGTGCATTTGAGACTTCAGATTCTTCATTTTCTCCTACTCTGGTAGCAGGAATTTGCTGTGAACGGGGCATTATATTCTGGTTGGATACCCATTATAATTAAATCATCATCTTTGTCTATGCTCAGTGAACCTTTCTTTAGTAACTTCCAAAAGAATGCACCTTTTTTCTCTTTGGGAAAATCTGAACTCTGAGGAAAAAGGAGGAAGATGGAACAAGGTGAATATTTTGAGGTCTGCTGGGCTTTCCTTGTAAGTTTGGCTGATGGTTTATGGTCAGGGCATAGTTGTTTTCTAATGCAGAACACAATAGCTTGCTTGTTTTCTTTTGCTCTGGACTGGAATCTCTTAATCCCTCCAGACTCAAGCATGAGTATCACATGGTTTGAGGTGTTTGGTTAGTGTGCTTCACTGCTGCAGAGCATCCCTGTACATAACAGATGAGTAAACAGAGACTGCAGATAGAAGGCACATGGAAATTTTCAGTTCTGGAGAATCAAGTTGAAGTGTTTAGCATTTTGTTGCTGGGTTGTGTTCAGCCAAAACCAGGGGGAAGCTGAGTTATACTTCTGAGTAAGGAGGCCAGATCTCTGCTTGGGAGCTCCTACCTAGGTCTTGATAGAAAGGACTACAACTTCACAATACTGAGAGTATGCCTGTGTGTCCAGAAGGCCTCCACATGTTCAAACCATGTATTAGGCTATTGATGTGGAAACTCCCTTGGTGGTGCTACAACTCATCACAGGTCCTTCTTTCAGAATCTGTGACTATATGGGACACTGCCTGTAGAAGTAATACTCATAAAGCCTGTTTAAAGAATAATAAAGAGTAGTAAGTATCCATTAAAAGGTAATCCCAGAAAATGGAAATTCCTTGTATAGCTGCATAATGTTGGTACCTACATGCCTGATCACTGTCGTGTTGCTTTCCCCCTCCTTCAGTTCTGCAGGCTTTAGTAGCTGGAACCAAACTGGATTTCACATGTCATACTGGCATTTTAGCTTCTGAGTGACAGGCTCATCACTGATCTGTGAGAGAACTAGGCAAGCTGAGTATGTTGGGGTTCTAAAACAGTGGGATTCCCTAAAATGCTGAAGTTTGATGATGAACTGAGGGTGGTGAACAAACTGCACTGATTTGGAAGATTCTAATCTTGACTCTTGGTGCAGCTTTGCAGAATTTGATCCATTAAGCCCAAAATCACTGTTGCTTTGCTTGGCATAGATTCAGTAACTGACTGTACCCCCCATCGAAGCCTCTGCTTCTTCACAGGCTGTTTCACTCCCAACAGAAGAAATGAAGGAATAATTGGGGAGCTCTAGTCAGGGTGGCTCTATACGTATTACTCCAGGCAAATTATCTTTTGCTTCTCAGATGTTGACTGGTAAGCTGGTTTAGGAGCTCCCTAGCTTTCAGTTGCTAAAGCTCTTGTGCCTCTGTACTACAAGTATAGACACTTCTTCCTGTGAGCTCTGAAAGGCTAGTGGTAACCTACTAGTAGAAGGGTCTAAAGGTGAGAATATTTCAGTAATTCCCTGAGGAAATCAATGGCAGTCCTGCTGTTGTAATCAACTTGGAGTCAGAAGCAGTCTTGCAACTTGCTCGATGTGCTGCTCACCTGCAAGGGTGGTGGTTCATTGCTGTCCCTGCCTGCACTGGATGGTGCGGTGCTCATGTGGAGCCCCAGGAATTGTGGACAAAAGGATTTAACTTGATCTGACAAGTGTAAGATTGGCGTAACAAGGACAGTAGGAGCTACTTCTTGCTTCCATTTGTTTGAAGACTAGCTTTCTACTGAACTGTTTGTAGAAGGTACAAGTTGAGGTGCTTCTGTCCTTTGGTCACACCCACAGGCCTATTAGTTTTAATAGCACTGTTGCATCATTCCTTAACCGCCATCTCCTCATTCAGCACTGAGGTATGAGGACTTTTCCTCTTGCATAAGACAGCTTGAACTGTTCTGGCTAGGGAGGAAGCAGCGTGGCAGCTCACTGAAGAGTAAGCTGCGTGCTGTGCCCTGTAGCTTATTTTTCTACCCATGATTTCAGTTTATGGTCCAGTATTCTGAACTGCCCCAGCACTATGTCCAGCTGCCTGAGACCTGGCCAGTGCTCACCCAGAGGTGGTGATTCTCTAGCCAGTCCTTGCTGAAGCAGTACCTTCACCGCTCCTAGCGTGCTTCTTGCTCCTACACCCAGATTGATTGGCATCCAGATTAGACACTTAGGAGGGCTAGGCGTTGTGTACTTGAGCATGCTTTGAGTCCCAGAATTGCAATATAGTTAATCTGCCTCATCTGTCAATTTCTAAGTATAAAAAACCGACTGCTATTGTGTTTTCGATTTTTACGAGAAAACTCAGGTTTAGTTTCATCATAAACACTTGCTCCCATGTGTCAATGGCAGCAGACCAAGGAATACACTAATAAAGAAGAAATTTTTCTAAAACCATGCTGCAGGTTCAGTAATGTTTGTCATGGAGCTAAAGTGACTTCACTTACCAAAGGTGAGGAGTGATAAAACATGCCTCGTCAAAAGAATTTAGTCTGAAGTGACTTGTATCATGTAAAGGACAAGGAGGGACTTAAGTTTTTGTGCATGAATTACCGTATTAGAAGCAAGCATGTGGCCAGGGCCAATCTAATTAAGCTGCAGTTTAAAGAAAGGCCTAATGCCAAAAACCCTTCCAAAACCTAACTTATGTTGTTAAACTGCACAGTTTTTATGTTATCTATTGCCAAGACAACTGAAGAATTCCTAAAGCTGGTTTGAATTTCCAGGCAGGGTTTGGAGTGCAGTGGCTGCCTCTGCAGGTGCAGAGAACGCTCAGGGCTGTTCAGGTAGTGTGGGTGCTGGAAAGACCTGTGGGACTGTGGAGCTGGTGCTGTGAGCCCCATTGTGGTGCAGTTGCTGATGTACCAGTTGGATTGTTTATTGCTTGTGAAAGGTCAGGTTTTGAACTTCCATGAATAGATGAACAGTAAATGTTAAACTAGACTTGGAGCCCCTGTTTTGGAGAACTTCAGGCCTCTTTGTTGACTCTGGAAAACTTATAAGAAAGAATGCAGTCCCTGTGAGCTGTTGGTGTTCTTAAGGTCACTGAATATCAGCCTGGTTTAGGTTGGAAGGAAGCTCGAAGATCTCCAGTTCCAAGCCCTGCCACAGGCAGGGGCACCTTCCTCTAGAGCAGCTTGCTCCAAGCTGCCTTCAGCCTAGCCTTGATAGATCTGCTGAAGTATTTGCAGCAAACTAAAATGTGGACGCTGAAGGAACACCCTGAGGCCAGTTCAGAGAAGGAAGATCACCTGTGGTAAAACAACTTGGTGCCTCCATCACATTAGCAAAAGAACACTTAGTCGGCACCATATTTCGTAGCAATTAGTCATTGTGTTCGCGCCCCAAGGGATTGTGCTAAGGGGTGTTGAAAGACTTAACAGAGTTCATACATATTGAAACAGATATGATGGCTTGAGACCTCTTTGAAGGCTGTGCTGTTGGTAGCTGACTTCCGAAGAGCAGCTTCCCTGTAATCCCTCAAATCATGACCTGGGTACTTGTGTTATTTTAATAACACTTGATCCAGAACTCGGAGTTTAAACATCTGGTAGTTTATTGCATGTGAGAATGTGGAAGAGAAAGTTTCAATTCTTCCCATGAAGCTGGGGAACTACAGCTCTTGCTGTGTGAGTGACAGCTCAGCTCCTCTGTGGAATTCAGAGCATCTTTACCTGGTGCTCCTGTGTACCTCCAACATAGGGCTTTTTGTAACTTTTAAACTCTGTAAGAATAGAACAGGGATTTCTCCTGTTAAAACCTGCATTTATTTAAAGAGTCACCTTCTGACTGAGTCACCTATGTCCTACATCTCTAGATCTCAGTTGTTTAAATACCAAGGTGTGTGTCACCCTAAACTTACTGGGTGGGTAAGTTTTTCCTTGAACAGAAATAAGTGAATGTGACTTGTAGTGAGCAGCTATGCCTGTGTGCTTACACCTTTGTCGTTCTGCGGTTTTGTTCGTGTTTGGTTTTAAGCTTCCAGTTTAGGATTTAGGAGTTGTTCTGCCTGTGAAATCCTGGAGATTCAGCCAAATGCTTCTGAGATGAAGAGTGACCTCAGCCTTACCTTGGGAGTGATGTGATGTATGTATATCTGATATCGGTTTTACAGCTTCTTTTTTGGGGGGAATGAAGAAAAGTCTTTATTAATGTCTCATCTAAACAAAATAGGCTGGGTGAATGCTATAACATATACTGGGTATATGGAATATCTTAATGTAGTGCTGGGTGGTGAAGTAGCTTCAGTGGAAGGGTCTGAAGGCTGCAGTTTTGAAATAAGGCATCAGTCTAGTTAGATTTGCTGCAGTTTCAAGCCTCATTGAGTTTTCTGAGGCAGAAGTAGCAGATTTTGTGTAAACTAGTAGGAACAAATTCTATCCTGTCTTAATATTTCAGGGTAGCTTGGTGTAAAGTTTTCACAGAATTTGCTCAGACTGAGCTGGTGGAATGGGACTTAAGATGAGTTAAGTGCATTGGAGATCCACTGTGGTTCTTTCTTTTCCAGTATTTGAACTCCTAGCCACAAGTGACAGTGTTCGTGGCAGACAGGTTTGAGGTAAAAATCTGCAGCTTAACCTTTGCTTCAGTGTTGTGTCAGCGCACTGCGTATTCTGAGTTCAGCTTGCAGTGCTGGTGCCATATTCAGCATGACCAGACTGATACTCTGAAAGGGAGTTTTTAATACAGTGCTTCTAGACAGGCTTGCTGCAGTAAAGCATATAACAAGAGCTTCTGCAATGCTTGATTTTGTTTCTGTAGGTAAAATGGTCCTGTTGCTAAAGCTGCTGTCTTAACAACAACCTTCAGGAGGTAGAATGCTACTGGTGTGCTGCAGTCTGGGATGCGTAGTCAACGGGGGAGATTTTTCCCCCTCTGCTGTGCTCTGGGGAGACACACACACCCCACACCCCCCAGTGCTGATCCAGCTCTGGGGCAACAGCACAAGAGAGATGTTGATCTGAGCGAGTCCAGAGGAGGACATGGAGATGCTGTGAGGCTCTCTTCTAACCCAAGCCATCCTGTGATTCCATGATCTTGTCATGCGGTTAGAGCTAAGGAATACTGTCTGCCTTACAGTACTGGGGTCTTGGGCTGAACGTCTGGTGCAGGAAGGCCTGAATGCTGAGAGCTTGGCCTTTTCTGGTTTGAAATTGTGCCTCAACAATGCAGCTCCTGAAGTTGTTCTATATCTCAGCCAGACTGAGTTTGAAAGTGTGCCCAGCAGAACACACAGTTCTTCTAGGCTTTGCCTCTGCTGCTGCCTGGCACTGGTTGTGCTTGTGGTGCTGCTCAGGCTGTACTCAGGAGTTATGCGGGAAGGGGATGCAGATGCATTCCTTTTTCTGAGAAGTCTTTTATTAATTGTTAACTGAAACAGTTGAATTGCTGGTTTTGTTTAGTATTTGTGGTTAAGATTTGATGTGTTGATAAATGCTCATGGATTTTCCACAGATAAAACGTGCTTAGTCCTTGTGGGTTATGGACTATGGTTATTGGATTGGTGGATGTTAAGGCAGCTGTGTATTTAATTCAGTAGTGAGAACTAATGCACTGAAACTTAGTGCTGGAAAGTTATTCAGTAATTGGTTAACAGCAGAAAATCCTGCTGTTGAACTTAGCAAGGTGAAATGAAAATGTACAAACCACAAATTATTTATTTCAGAGCCTATTCCTGGAAATAATAAAGTTTTCATTGATAACTGTGCTTAGGCAGATACTCCTCCTGGCTCTAGCAAGACTGAACATGTTGTTACTCAAGTTGGTTAACTCCTATACAGGTAGGACCTCTAGTTCTTATTTCTGAGTTTTTATTTTGTCTTGACTGCAAATAAAATGATTCCCTGTACCTTGCTGTGATGCTAAAGAGACACGATTGCTTCAGCTCTCATTTGAGGGCAATGGAACGCACATGTTGCCTGTCTGCTGGGCTGTAAGTTACTGCAGGGTATTGGCAGGTCTCTTCATGAGATCCTGTAGCAGGCTGTGAGGTAGAAGCCAGGCTGGCAGCACATTTAATCTAGTTTTGATTTGCCAAGTGCTCAGATGTAGATACAAAAAGCACTTTGTCCTGGTTGCTCTCAGGAAGACTGACACTTGAAGCATTCTTTCTATTGCCTGTTTGCTTCCTTTCTTAGCGTGCTTATCTTGCTAAGTGAGGCTCATTGCTTTGCAGAAGTCACTTCCACTGGCCAAGTTTAGAGGCTTTCACAAGTAGGTTGAACTTCTCAGACCAGCCGTTTTGAATGAGGTGATTGTTTGAGCACTTCCAATTTCCATCGTGTCAGTGTAAGTCAGTGAAACTTCTGTGGCAACTGGTAACTGTTCTGCAAAACCAAGTGTGCCAGGGCTAAATCTGACTGCTGCCTTCCATCTGCTGCTTGAGGCTGAGTCTGCTTTCCTTCTGTTGAATGAGAGAAGGTTAGGACTGAAGGTGTTCTTAGATCAGTGTGGAAGAAGCTCTAGAGAGCCATGATCTTTGGGGTTCTGGTGGACTCTCCAGAGCATCATTCCTGCTTATTTATGCTTTGTTGCTGAGGGGATCAAGGTCTGACAGAAGCCCTGGAAATACCACATCTAGCTTCTAGGTTTTTTTATACGTTATGATAAACCTTTGTCATAGCTAATCTCCAGTGTGTAGATAGAGCCTGAGTTTTTACCTCGCTGTGGCCTCTCTGAAGCTCTGGTCATCAGGGATTGAATTTTCTCCTGCAGATTGGAGCTGTGTGAGAATTTCCCTGGCACTTGCAGGTGATCACAGAGTATCTGGTTTAAGCTGAGCTTGGTTTCCTGCTGTTACTTCATGCTTTTGGGGTTTCTGTTTGCATTTACCTCAGTTTAGCAATAGTTAACTCAAAGCATTCAATTGATTGAGTGGTTCTGCTGGGAGAACAAACCAAGAACCATAATGCAATAAACATTATTGCGGCTTCCTGGTAATGAAATTCCAGTAGTGGGATACTTGATATAATTTTTTAAGGTCTGGGAAGATAGTGGTGGTGACAGAAGGACTTTGTAACTGACTCTCACTTGGGCAGCTACTTAATGTTAGCAAAAACCTTGGGGGATTCAGAAAGAATTGCAGTGGTTTTCCAACTGTGGAGGAATGTGCGTTCCTATAGGGAATGTCTTGTGAGCTGCTTGTTTTTCAAATCTGAACAGCAAAGAAATGTAGTGTGCAGCTATGTCTTTTATGACTGATGCTACCAGAGCCTGGATGACACTGTTTGCATCTTTTTAGTGATGTTCTCTAGGTGTATTTAGGCTGGAAACTACTGACTTAAGGACACTTGGATGTTACTGCCCTGTCCTCCTGGCAAACCATCCAGCTGAATCGAGCATTGCCTGTCTCTTGAAGTGGGTGTTCAACATAGGTAAGAGCTGCACAGTAAGGGGTAGAATGGGGCCTTTTGAAAAAGAGACCAGGTCAGACCTAGAATCTGGCTTTAAGTGATAAGAATCTTACTTCAGGCCTCTAGGGCAGTGTTTGTGTACAGCTGGTCTGGCTGTAGCACTAAGGATGCTTCCAGTAAAGGTGAGTCTCTTTGCTGTAGGTGGCTTTGGCAGTGTTCTTGGCATGTGAAAATGTATTTAACAAACACTGCTGTAGGGACGTTCCAGGCGCAGCCTCCAAAGACCCCACTAAAGAGCTCTGCAGAACTTTGCCTTGTGTAAGGCCAGCTCTGACTCAGTAGAGAGTGTAAGCACGTGGTTAAATCTAGAGCAGTATCCCTGCACAGGGCAGAGCTGTGGAGGCTCCCAGCCTCACTAGTGAGGACATCAGTACTATCTTAGATTGCACACCATCTCAAAACCTTCTTACCTCACTGTGTTCTATTGTGCTTACCTTTAGGCACTGGTTTGTAGCTCTATAGGAGGAAGCACAGCTGTATCCTCTGCTGAGCAAGCAGTTGGTGATGGGTACTGCCTGCTGGGCAGCACTTCAGAGCTTTCTGCCTGGCAGTGGCTGACTGTGTGGAGATAGTGGCCCAAAGGCAGTGCCTGTGTGCAGATGCTCTTCATGTGCAGGGAGGTGTTGTTTACAGGCAACATTGGATGTTGATGCTGTTCCACACAGTTTCAGAAGGTTCTTGTGTAATAGAAGCCAACTTTTGGTAGTTTGGCTTACTGAATTTTCTATCAGTTTTACAAATAGTGCCATGGGATTAGCATTGTATCTGAAATATGGCTGTTGGGAGCACTTGTTGAAGAACTCAAGATAAATACGTATAGGACAATGGAGTCATAGAATTATAGAATGGTTTGGAAGGGGCCTTAAAGCTCCTCCAGCTCCAGCCCCTGCCACAGGCAGGGACACTTTCCACTAGAGCAGCTTGCTCCAACCCCTGTGTCCAACCTGGTCTTGAACACTGCCAGGGATGGGGCAGCCACAGCTTCTCTGGGCACCCTGTGCCAGCGCCTCAGCACCCTCACAGGGAAGAACTTCTGCCTAAGAGCTCATCTTAATCTCCCCTCTGGCAGCTTAAAGCCATTCCCCTTGGCCTGTCCCTGCAGGACCTTGGCCAAAGCCCCTCTCCAGGTTTCTTGTAGCCCCTTTAGGCACTGGAGCTGCTCTAAGGCCTTTCAACATAAAGAATTCAACTCCTAGAACATCAAACAGTGTGTGTGGCTGCCTTTGCACTTCCCCTTCCAGTAGCTTATAGGAGTAGGAAAACTCAGTATAGTTTGCACTGTGCAACATCCCTCCAGATTCCCCATCCTTGAAGGATTTCAAGTGTCTAAGCATCCAGTGAGTAGCTAGTATTGCCTGAATTGAACAGAATGCTTCATAAAGTGTACAACTCCTCCTTATTCCAAAGGACATTATCGCTTCCCACAGTACTTTCCCGATCCAGGGCCTAAAAGCATGCCTGCAGAAGGGAGATTAGATTTTGGCAATAGTCTTTTTGCACTGACAGCACTCAGCTTCTGCTGCCAACTAACTGGCATCAAGCAGAGCAATCAAAGGGTGCAGTTTTCCATCCCAGGTATCCATATTCCTCCTCCTAAGCATCCCTTTTGCTACATCTGCAAGGCAAGGCACAGTTTTTGCCTGGAAGGCAGCTATTTGATGAGACAGGGGACAAAGAGGATCGTGCTGTTGTACAGCCTCTGGCTTTCAGAAGTATTACCACTGGTTCTCAGCACACAGCACCGAGGTCACATCTAGCTGTGTGTCAGGCAGCCTCAATAATTCCCAGCTCCACTGAAAAGTGCTATTTCAGCCCCCAAAGCCCTCTCATCTTTGGGAAGAAAGGCACTGCCAGTACAGACGGATGCTGCATGCTGGCAACAAGTCATGCAGCAGATCCGTCTGAAGTATGTGTCATGCAAGCACAGACATCTCTTGGAGCGAAGGGCTCCAAAAATCCTCAGTCTGAGCTTGAGGCTTTGGACTTCAAAACGTGGTAGCAAGAAGGAGGGAATTCTGATGGCAGTTTCTCAGATGGAGCAGGGAGTTTTCAGATCTATTAGAGAATCTCAAGGAGCACTGAGATGCTTCCTGCTGCTCCAACCTTAAGCTTGAGCCCAGTTTACAAGTTGGAAAGACTAAATCTGGATTGAGGCAGAACAGGGTGAATTCAGGAGCTTCTTTATAACATAGCTAAATGAAGAGAAACAAATTATATTACATATCCACAGAGACTTGTGAACTGATATTCCAAGAGGAACACACAGAGTTTCCAAACCAACCTGTCTATTGCAGTTTTTGTTCTTGCCCACAGAACGGGATGATCTTAGGTTCCTTTCCAACACAAACCATTCTATTATTCTATGATTTGCATTTCAGGAAGAGACTGTACAGTAACAGGAACAGAAAAAAATACGAGCATTTTGACTAAACAAATCAAGGTTTACAACTATTTATATAGAACTTTGTCTTCAGTAACTGCTTTGAGGGGAGGGAAGGAAAAAATCAGTGCAGTGTCAGAGATTTCAACTCAACTTGAACTGGACCATCACCTGCAACTGTCAGCAGTGCCACAAGCCTCTAATGAGAATTTACAATGCCTAAACACACAGTATGAGAGGACCGAATGTAAATAACAGTAAGCAATAGGGTAAAGTGCTAAGTCAATTGGAAACCAGGTTGTCTGGTTGCCTCCAGAACCAGAAAGACAAGCAGGTAGTTAAAACATTGTGTGGAAGCCTGCATGAGGTGTAAGGAAGCAGTGAGCCACAGTAGGCTTTTCCTAGAGAAACCCACTATTTAAAGCAGCACCATTTTTGGGAAGCAGTGTAACATTCATTCCTTCACATCCTACTCCAGGAAAAACACCCCATCCCTCAGGATTTTTGAAGCGCCCTTTATAGAAGTGCCCATGGGTTTCAGTTCTTTTCTTTGACTCAATGGATTATTTCACGTGTCAGAGGTTAAATGCTAATCAGAGCAGCACAAACAGAACCAAATGAAAACCACTTATCCATTTAGTCCACATCTAAAGATCAAAACCAAAAACCAGCTTATGCAATCATAGAACGATTTGTGTTGGAAAGGACCTTAAGATTGTCCAGTTCCAACCACCTGCAAGGGGCAGGGACACCTTCCACTAGAGCAGCTTGCTCCAAGCCCCTGTGTCAAACCTGGCCTTGAACACTGCCAGGGATGGGGCAGCCACAGCTTCTCTGGGCACCCTGTGCCAGAGTCTCAGCACCCTCACAGAGAAGAACTTCTTCCTTATCTCCAATCTAAACTTCCCCTGTTTCAGTATAAACCCATCACCCCTTGTTCTGCTGCTACAGTCCCTGATGAAGAGTCCCTCTCCAGCATCCTTGTAGCCCACATCAGACACTGGAAGGCTGCTGTGAGGTCTTCACACAGCCCACTTCACTATTCACCTTGTGAGGAAGCTAGGCTTTCAAAAAGGTGAAGATCTGGGCAAAATCCACAACTTTGGGTATCCCTGTATATGGGACTGAGAGCCAGGCTGTGCACAGGACAGTTAGAAACATGCTGCTCATCCCTCGGCTGTCATCACTCCCAGGATCACTTACCGAGCGATACTCATAGTAGACCTTATCAAACTCAGTGCCTCCAACAGTGATCTCTGGAATGAAGAGGGGGACAGATGTAGGATCCAGCACTGCATTTTTGTCCTGAACACTACAGGGGAAGCAAGAAGGAAAAAAAAAGGAAAAGGAGCAGTTAGTCCACATCCTGCCCCAAAATGACATCAATTCTGAGTTGGATCAAACGTTAAAGAACTCCTTTTTGTTAAGTACTTGTAGAAGGTTTTGGTGCTTTCCAGGTAATGACACATACTTAGTCCTTTTCCTCACACAGCTACTGTGTTTCTTCCCTTCACTCTTGCCTTCAGTTTGCTCCTGTTCCAACTTCTCCCTCCTTCTCCCTTCCCTCCCTGGAGCCACTCTGTCATTCCTGTGAGCCTCCTCCTTAAGGCACCTCTAAGCTTTCTGCTTTCCTAGAAAAGCAAAGAAAAAGCTGAATCCCACACACTATCTTGCTAAATCAACTTCATTTCATTCCCTCCTGTTTGATCAGTTAGCACACTTTACTCTTTTTCAGGGTTCATTTAAGGTGATCCTCTTCCCCAAATTCCCAGCCTAAACGGCTGGATGCTGAGGCAATGCCAGGGTTTGGTAGCAGTGTCTCTAGCATCCTGCCTAGCTCTAACTGGAAGAAGCTTGCTGCACCAAAACCAAATCAGAGGTCACCAAAACTATTTTGTACAGCACCAGCTTTTTCATATACCCCCCCCCCCCCCCCCATTTAAGATGTCTGAGAAACTGCTAGAAAGCCACATTCTGCAGCCGGCTGTTGAATGGAGCAACAGTGCCACCTTTATGTTTTGGGAGCAAAATACATCCATTTGCAGTCTGGTGATCAAACTTGAGCACTTGAAATTGTAAATCGTGTTGGGTTTGGGGACTGGCATTTACAAACACTTATATACACACAATGCAAACACCCTCAGCAACACACACTTCATCATCTTGAAGCAACTCATTGTTTCCCCCTAAATCCCAGCCTTTGGGACCTTATCTCACAGCACTGAAGAGTTTCAAGTGGTAAACTATGTCTCCTAATGTGTTCTGATGGATAACCCACTGTAGATTACCCTACTACAGACAAATTAATAATGAAATATAATAGTCTAGTAGAAATTGATACAGGAGAGGGGTAAATGTCCTTTTACAAGAGCAGGATGGACACCAAAGAGGATTCCCATCAACTACCATATTACCTATCTTCACTTATATTCAATGTATATTTTGTATATGCTGCAAGGAAAGGAAATTAAGCCCTCCTTTATCTCCTCCCCAACACAGCAAGAGCTCTTTTCATTAGCACTGGTCCTCCTGTGGGCCAATACCAGCCTTCCCACTCCATGCCAGCACGGAATAACCTAGCTGGGATGGAAGAGCTTGCCCAGAACAGTGATTTAATGATGCAATTGGTTTGAATTCTAAATGCCAGCATCCTTCAGGAAGAGCAGCTTTGCCTCTTCAAAGTCTCTTCTCCTGGGGTTCTGCTCAGAAGGTCTCAGCTCTAATACTGCTGATAAACCTGGAACTACAAGAAACAGACCCCAGCAGAAAGCAGCCCTTCAGGTACCAGCTCCTCATTGCTTAAGTGCAGGCAATGCTTTAAGACCTCTCACTGAGCTCAGGCTTAACAGCACAGGCTGTGGCAGATCCACTCATCTCTCAGTGCATAAACATTTCCAGCCCTTCTTCCCTGCCAAGTAGCAGCAGATGTTCTGGACCTTCCAAGTCTGTAGGAGAAAGCAGATGTGTCCAGGCACATATGAAGTATAACTTGACACTAGTCAACCAGTCTACAATTAATCCATTCTTCCACGAACCTCAGCCAAAAGACAACAGGAGAAGCCAATTCCCAGGCACAAAGTACCTCAGATAATGGTAAGGAGGGAAACCTGCTGCTCCTAAAACATTTTTGCTCTCACAACCACTGCTTCCAAAGAAATCACTGCACCACAAAAACATACAAACCTAGTGCAATCCAAGGGGGCTCCTCCAGGTTCAGCTCTGCTCTGTATCTTAAGAAGTAACTTTGAACACTAACTGAAAGCACCACCCAAAGATACCTGCCACAACAATGTCTTCAACCACAGAGGCACAGCTGGCTTGCCAGAACTAATTCACTGCTCAGCAGGAAATGTTCAAAGGCACCTTTTGTTTCCTTCATTTTCTCTCTTCCCCAGCACTAAATGAGCACTATTTATCCTTTTCTGGCACCTGACTGTGTTTTCTTGAAGCAGCTCTCCCCATCCAGCAGCACAGCTTCCCAGAGCATGCTTTACATACCCATAATATTATGTCACACTTCAAACTTAAAGAGCATGTAAGTGACTGCGTGATCCTAATGCTCTAGGAACATTAGATTTCAGCTCATGATGATTGCAAGCATCCATAATCCTACTAGGACAGGTTCTTCCCATTGCTGCACAGGAGCCACATCTGTAAGTACACTTTAGCTATGGGTAGCTCATCTCCAAAAGCACCCATCACACACCAACTGCATCCACTATGTTGAGCAGTAAACACATGAGAAGGCAGGAGGAATTGGGACTGAGGTACTCCTGCAGCTTTTTGGGAAAGAAGTCCTGTCTCCCTTCCAGGCAGCTTCCAGGACCTTGTACCTGAAGAAACCTGCTAACATACCAATAACTCAGCTTATTCTTCTCCCTATGTAACAAAACAATGTCTCAAGATTGCCTACCACTAAGGACACTGCAAAGGCTTCTGAACAAGGAAGGCTAAAGGAAGTAGAGGCTGAAAAGAAGAAAAACAAAACAGTGAGCCAAACAAAGCACAGCTTACATAGCCTGAGCCATGATTTCTCAACTGATGATCTTGGCATAGTCACAAAGCCTGAAGTGACAATACACAGGATAAGAAAACCAACTCTCCCTACCTAAAAGCATTCACTGGTCTGAGAGGCTTAGACACAAAAACATATCGAGTTAACTCCTGCCTTTGTACATGAAAGTAACCTGAGAAATAGAAAGCGAATCCCACTGGCAAACAGATGGTTTCCTTGCACACCTTGAAAGCAGGTTCTCACTAACTGGTTCCTGTGTTCCAGGCAGGAATCTGAATAAGTGGGTGTCATTCATTCCTCTGCTATTCACACCCTTACCACCTCAGCCACAGCTCTTCAACCACTGCTGCCTTCAGCTTCCCTGCCTCCCATGGGAAAGGTCCAACACACGGAGGTGAGCCTGTCAGCATGTGATATACTCTCCATTTTATGCATGTTTGTGACAGCAGGGGCAAGAAGAAATGCTCCTGACTCATACCACGGGCAAGTAGAGCTGGGTGGGAGAGATGAAAGTGCTCAAGGCCAGGTTGGACAGGGCTTGGAGCAACCTGATCTAGTGGAAGGTGTCCCTGCCTGTGGCAGGGGGTGGAACCAGCTGAGCTTCAAGGTTCCTTCCAACACAACCCAGGCTGGGATTCCATGAAGGTGTTTTCAATGCTGCCAGAAGTTTTACAAATGAGATTTTGGAGTTTCTAAGACAAAGAGCTTCAAAGGTAAGTCCTATCCACCTCTGGCAAGCACAGTCCTGTTATCTGAAATCAGCCAAGACAGACAGTCACACATGGACACTTCTTCCCTTTGCTAAGCATCCTTGATGGCACAGTGAAACAGCATTGAAGGGTCACTCTCCCATGCTTCCCTGTTGCAAGATTTCCTTTAATCAGAGCAAAATGTACAAGAAGGAAACAGGAGTCAGGCTCAGGGGTCAGCAGTAGCTCCAAGAAGCTAAGCAAACATTAAGAGAACTTACACATTACAAGTTACTGCACATACAAGGTCCTTTAGTAATAACCTCAACATATATAACTTATGTCCCACCAAATATGATACTGGAGGAATTAATACACAGGGTTTGGGTTGCACTTACTAGTCATTACTGAACACAATGGAACAGATGAGAATGGCAAGCTATTTGATGGCTAGACTGCTTCCTAATGGAACTAGATTTCTACTTCATCAGGCTAAAACAAACGCCAATACCTGCCTTTTTCTTTTGTTAATTAATGATGGCTGAAAAAAAGCCAAAGATTTGCCCACAAAAAATATGTTCTGCTCTAGCAAATTCCAAAGGAGCTTTGAGTAGATTTACTGTGGACCTGGCTGATGAAACAAGTCCAATGCAGTAAGGTCCCTCCATCAGCTGGTAAAATAACACAGGCAACATCACACCAACTACAGGTCCTCATTCCAAGCCTTTGATTTTGCAATGTATGTAGACGAGACACCCAATTTCACTGCCAAAGGTAGACAAACACATGCCTGAGACAGTGCAGTGGCAACAGAGGAATTCCTTGAATGGTTTCTTTTGGACTCAGCACTTGGAAAAAAAGGAAGAATGTGAAGAGCATCCACTGGGAGATCCTTTCAGCTCCCATACACAAATATATACATAATTAACCTTTTCCAAGGCATGTTATACCCCATGACCACACTACTATGTTAGAGAAAGAGAGGGCAAGGCAGGAAGATGAAAGGTATCATTGGGCAACTTGAGTTTCATACAGGTGCGCCTCACCAATTTAACTTATCTGCATTACAAGGATAGTTAGAAGCCCTGTTAGGGTCTGGTTTGGGCTGGAAGGGACCTTAAAGCTCATCCCTTTCCAGCCCCCTGCTACAGGGCAGGGACACCTTCCACTGGAGCAGGTTGCTCCAAGCCCTGTCCAACCTGGCCTTGTTTCTGTACACATTAGACCTTATAAACATGCAATGAAAAAGTTATTCTGACCCCTGCCAATTGATCAATCCCCTTCCCTAAACACGCTGGTAGCCAACTGAAGTTGGAAAGTGGCAAAAGTGACACCAGACAAGGAGCACTAGAGTGGGATTACAACTGTAGCACCCTCTCATGTATACCATATTGCTCTCATGCCAAGCATCAGATGTGAGACAGCCCAAAGCAGGAGTGGGCTGTGCAAAACGATGAGGGCAGAGAAGGAAGCAATCGCAGACGAATGCAACACCAGCTGCAGCCTTCCAGGAACACCCACGAGAGGGCAGCATGTGCCAGCATACGGAAAAGGCACCCACTAGGAGCATAATCACAGAAGGCTTTGCGTTGAAAGAGACCTTCAGAGCTAATCTGGCTCAACCCCCCTGCAATAAGCAGGGACATCTTCAACTAGATCACGCTGCCCAGATCCACATCCAGCCTGGCCTAGAATGTTTACAGAGATGGGGCATCCACCACCTCTCTGGGCAACCTGTGCCAGGGTTTTACCACACTTGGGTTTTACCACACTCATTCTAAAGAACTACTTCCTTGCATCGACCTGAATCTCCCTCCCTTGGTTTAAAGCCAACATCCCACATCCTGTCACAACAGACCCTGATAAAAAGCCTCTCCCAATCTTTCTTATAGGCCCCTTTTAACAGCTGAAAGGCTGTAATAAGGTTTCCCTAGAGTCTTCTCCACACTGCCTAACCCCAAATAGTCAGCCCTTCCTCACAGGTAATCCAATTCTCTGACTATTGCGGCACTCTCCAACACATCCACGTCTTTTCTGCACTGAGGACACAAGAGTTGAATGCATTCTCCACATGGGGGCTGACTACAGCAGAGGAACAGAATCCCCTGCCTTGACCTGCTGGCCACGCTCCTCTGGATGCAGACCACTGGCTTTGTGGGCTGCAAGCACACACATGCTAAAACACCCCTAGTCTTTCCAAAAGGAAAAGTTCACGCAGACATGGGACAGCTACACATCTGCAGAGGGCTGTGAACTACAAGCTCTTGTCTACTTGGGTGCTGGAACACTCAAGGATCAGCCTGAAGGTGCTTGAATTAGCACCCAAGTTCAGCATTTGATGCTTTGGGATTCAACTCCAACACTGAATCATGGAATGATTTGGGATGGAAAGGACCTAAAAGCTCATTTAGTTCCAAACCCCTGCTATGTGCAGAGACACCTTCCACTAGAGCAGCTTGCTACAAGCCCCATCCAACCTGGCTTTGAACACTACCAGGAATGGGGTAGCCACAGCTTCTCTCAGCACCCCATGCCAGAGCCTCAGCACCCTCACATGGACAAGCAGGAAAGAGATGTAATCCTCCAACTCCAAAATATGTTGAGCCAAACCACTGATGAGTATGTAAAGAGCTCAGACCTACACTTTCATCCATGTGCTCCAGATAAAGCAACTGTAGAGATGTTCTGGTTTAAAACGCTTTTCTATGATCACCCAGGAACAGAAGTCCTCACAGCACCTTCCTAAGGCCCACATGTCACAGCATTGAGAAAACGCCTGGTGAGTTCTTGTGCTTTGTGAATGAGATGGGATCTGTTCACCAAGAATCTCTTATCTGATTATCAGCAGCAACAAAATGTCACAGCATATTATAGTGCCAAGCACCTCTATTACAAAAGCCTGCTATTATCACTGCTACCTTCTCATGAAAACCAAGTCAGGGTGTAAATATAAGCACTCCTTTAAAAACTCAAGCCTTTCATCATTTTCCCTGAGATGCAATGTTAAGTCATGTGCTGTTCCTGGAAGACATCATACTTACTAAAGTCTCAAATGATGAAAAGAAACATCATCTTGCTCCAGCCATGGCCCCTTGTCAAACTTCAGGTACTCGATGTCTTCAACGACCTGAAATCAGTAAACAAAAGTCTCATCTGAAAGGTGGTCTGCTCATGAACACGATCATCAATGAACATGCCCCCCAAAATCAAAGGAATGATCAAAATCTACTATTCAGTCTCCCAGCAAAACCACTTAGCTGAGAAAGCCGTATTCACAATGCCAATGTTTGGAGCTAACACATCGTCTCCCAGTCATATGTCTTCCCTGGACAAGCACCAGATCCAGAGTTGCTGGTGCTTTCAGCCTTGGCCAGCAGAGGACAGCAGCAAATACATCACCTGAGAAGTGCCTTATTTCCAAATATTTACCTCTTAACTTCTTCAAACTGCTGCTGGAGCTGAAAGGAAGGACAGAAGGGACAGCCACAATGCTAGGGTAGAATGAGAATGGGAATAAGCCTAAATTTAGCCATCTTGTGTTGCAAACAAAAACCACAGAATCAGAGAGTGGCGGTGGTTGGAAGGGACCTTAAATCTCATCCAGTTCCAACCCCTGCCACGGACAGGGACACCTTCCATAGAGCAGCTTGCTCCAAGTCCCTGTGTCCAACCTGGCCTTGAACACTGCCAGGGATGGGGCAGCCACAGCTTCTCT
>JASSUY010037675.1:0-11421 GCA_032466535.1 Forpus xanthops | reverse complement strand
GTCCTGTCCCTACAGGCCCTTGTCCAAAGCCCCTCTCCAGGTTTCCTGCAGCCCCTTTAGGCACTGGAGCTGCTCTATGGTCTCCCCTTCAGGAGCCTTCTCATGTCCAGGCTGACCCAGCCCAGCTCTCAGGCTGGCTCCAGAGCAGAGCTGCTCCAGTCTTCGCAGCATCTCTGTGTCTTCCTCAGGACTCACTCTAACAGGTCCCTAGTGGTTTAAGTAGTGGCTTTAGGATACTTTAATGGTATTATGGAAGCTGGCTATCGTATTAGCAGAACCATTCTAAATATACTTCAGCATTGCATTCTTGAGGAATTGTGACGCCAGGACTTGAATATGAATGCATCTTGCATATGAGAATGACAGAACAGCACATACTAACCTTGGAGATAGTGTTTCTTCGAGCGTGGCTTGGGGTATAGTACAATTAGCTTTTGCTTTTGATGTGTTATGCCAACTCGGTAATGTGTGGCTGTTCAAATGTGTCATGGTTTAACCCCAGAAAAAATGACTGCTACTGCTGAACCCAGGACAAAATGCCTGCTGCGTTCTTGTCTCTGAGCTTGCCTCTGACTAATGTAAGGGAAGTGCAGGTCTGTTCTGGACAGGAAGGAGCATCTGTCATAAGAGTCGAACTGTCTGCAGAGCACTGCCTAGCATATCAGTCCTGCTCTCAGTGAGGATGGACTTCCATGGCTGTGGAATCAGTAAAATGTCATCTCTCTAAACACAATCTTAAACTTCCTGGTCTTCTTGGCAGATCTAGAACTAGGCAGTCTTTTAACCATACCAGCTCTTTGGGCAATGTAAAGCTGGGTTTTATTGCAGGAAGATGTGAAGATGACCCAAAGGAGGACTTTAGTAGGCTGAGGAAGTCTTTGTTGCAGTTGTTCTCCTTCCTACCCATACCAGCAGGAGATGGGTGTGTTTTTCACAGAGGAATAAACATCTACTTGAAGTCATAAGCGTCAGATTCTGTTGTGAGAGGCAGTAGTTAAAAAGTTGAAGGGAGGTAGCCTTGAATGCCAGAAGACAGCACTGGTGATGACTGATGAAGGATCTATGCCTTGCTTCAGACTTCCCTTCAAGGGCCTTTGGTTGCTGATGGAATTTGACTGCAGGTTGTACCAGAGACTGGTGGCAGTTGTTGTGGGGTTGGGACTCTAAAGTGGAGGGTAAGGCAAAGGGAAAATTGCTGCATTGATTTCCATATCTGTACAAGGCCCATACCTTAAAACCTCCCCGTCCTGTCCTCTCTCTATGGAAGCAAATTCCAGGCTTCAGTCTCGCGCTCATGCTGCTTTAATCCTTCCCAAGGCTGCCGTCAGTGCCGTTCTGCTCCATGCTCTGGCAACCTTGCCCAAACCCTTTGCTGTGAGCACCTCTGGTGCAGCACTTGATTGAGCAGTGGAAGCCTGAGCAAGTGTTGCTGGCTGGTTCTCAAGTCTGACATCATAGTCAAGAATTAGATGGCTCTCTTTCACCATGGGGCTAATGAAATAATTCCTCCTGTGTTATTCATTAACTCCCATTTCATTCAGTGGCTCCTGGGAGGATAGTAAGTATGGCAGAGGTGAACTTGCATAAGACTTGTGACATCCTTCTATAAGATAAACAGGAGTTTTATCTATGGCAGGCAAAGTAGAAGTGTGGCGATGATGCCTCACTGAGGCAGGTAGCATGCGGGGTGTTACACACACTGCATTTAAAACTAACTTAATGGCTTTTTCTGTTGCCTGCCTCTAAAGCTGTTGGAGAAATAACTGGTGCCCAAAGCCAGGCAAAGGTGTCCCTTAGTGTGGAGGCTGCATCTGGCTCGGTGGCCTTATGGAAAGGTGATGTGCAGCCTGGTGTTGCAGTGCTTCAGGGTAGGTGTAGGACCCCAGCGGATGAATTGGCCACCGACAGTAATAACAGCACATAGGGGGAAAAGCATCTTGGTGAAGTTCAGCTGTTCCTGGTTGGTGTACACATACTTGTACAAGAGCCTGTGGAGCCTTCTTGGGTTTCCAATTTTACCATCAGTCTAGCTTGAACATGTGTAAAATTTGAATATCCCTTAAATGTCGGTGTTGTGCACTCGTCCCCCTCCTGTCTGCAGCCCTTTGAGCTTACATTGCAATATGCTGCTCTGCAAGAAAACGTCAAAGGGGCACAGATTACCTAATCTGAGAAGGGAATTTCACTGGCATTACGTGCAAAATGATGAAACTGGAAAGCTCTACCCCTGGCTTTATCCATAGATCACGGAATCCCTGACTGGGTTGGGCTGGAAGAGGCTGTTTAAAATTCATCCAGTTCCAACCCTGTGCCATGGAGAGGGACACCTTTCAGTAGAGACCCTTGTTCAAAACCCCTCTCTAGCTCTCCTGTTGGCCCAACCATTTTCTGTAGTCCTGACTATGTTAAAGGAGGTTTTGAGCCCATGTGTTGACCTGGGCTTCCTGATAAGTGTGGCTAATACTCTTGACCAAGCTGCATCACCAGATGTGAGCACTGTTCCCTTTGGAAGCCTTGCCAAGGAATTCATCTCCTTACAAGAGAGGTTTATCAGTGCTGTGCAACTGAGCCAGTGACTAATACAAATAAAGATGAAGATGTTTGTGGGAGGAATGATGATTTTCCACTGCCTGACAAGCTCTCTGAAAGCTTTTGGCTGTTGCTGTGCGTGCAGTGGCGTCAGTAATAGTTCATTCCTGCAGGAATCATTCTGGGATTCATACTGGGGTCATTCTGAGTAGAGACTGTAATAACTTTGGACCCCTGAAGAAATCCAGAACTCACTGGTGGCTCAGTAAGGTCTGAAGCTCCCTGGTGTTTGAAGAAGCACTGTCTTTGTCTGGGAGGAATTTCTAAGTGGTAATCTGGTGAGGCAGGAGGCTGCCATCCTGGGGAGCTAGAGGTGTCCCTACTCTGTGGATAGGGGTGCTGTCTAGGATGGTACTGGAAACTCATGCGGGTGTGTGTAGAGTTATAGTTTTGGTGTTAAGGATGCATCTTCAGGCCTGAGCACTCATCTCTGCAGCTCAGCCCTCAGCTAGTGGAGTTGAACTTCCCAAATGCTATAGAAATGGGGAGTATTTGAAGAACTAACACTTTAGACATCTGTTCTGGGTACCAAACCTAGAAGATGCTTCTGATGCTTGAACTCTACTATGCTTCGTTTTCCAACCTTTTAAAAACACATTGCTACCACTTAACCATATGGGACAGTGTGAAAACTGTGGTAAGCACTGAGGATTTTCAGAGTAGGTGCCATGAAATGAGCAGTGTAGAGGAAACTTACTTCAGAACTGCACACTGACTAGAAGGTGTGATTAACATGAAGAGGATATAGAGTTTTGGGTTCAGGGAGTGTTGTCCACCTAGTTCTCTGAGTGGAGGTGGGGTTTATGGGAGGGAGAGGATGGAGAAAGAAATTAGGGATCATGCATATCTCAAGAGAAGCTGAACTTAAGCTTCACAGTGCTTGCACTTCCTCACGTGTAATCCTTCTCTCAGTCCTTTCATATACAGAGACGTGTTAAGATGCAATTACAAGTTGATTTCCATGCGTGTATGAGTAGAGGAAATATCTGCTGTGTCATTAATCCTCAGCTCCCAGGCTGTCGACTTTGCCTCCCTTGTTTACTTTATTGTGCAATTACATGTAAGATCCTCGTCCAAAAACCCATCGCCAAAGCATGCCTGGCCTGGGAAGCATCTTCCCTTACAGCAGCATTTTCACACCCCTGCTCTGGCTTCCTGAGCTGTCCTGTGTATAGTAGTAAAACACCAAAGCAGGCCATTGTTTCTTGCCTCTTCTTGACAGAGGTTCTTCAGCACCCATGGTGATGCTGACTGGGGAAAGGAACATCTTCAGTTCATGTCAAGCTCTGAATGCAGAAGTTTGGCTGCAAGTGCTGGGTTGTGGATGTCACTGGTTATTCCTGAAGCTTCCACCATCAGGAGAGACTTTAAGAATGGTTCTGCCCCTGGATCAGAGCCATTGCATTGCCAAGCTAATGACACAAATAGGGTACTTTAAGGGAACAGGCATACCTTGGATCCCTGTACTTAGTTAACAGAGAACTTTAAGCTTGTCAAGTAAGCTTTCCTTACATAAAGATGTAATCTTTCCTCAGGAGAGGAGTTTGGCATTTAAATCTTGATGTGCAAAGCTTGTCTGTGGGCTCTCTCAGGAATGCCAGGCCTGGATACTGTGGCTGTTCCTAGTGAGCTCTCAGCTGAATCACAAATGCTTTTTCAGCTCAGCTCTGAGCATTTGCTCCTAGAGCTGTCTTCACACACCACTTTACACAGTTCTGTTTGGGCTTAAAGGGGCAAAGGTGTGTTCTCTTTTTGGCAGTGGAATGTTGGATTGTGCATTGGTTGCTGTGACTGTAACAGCACAGAAGCCTCTGGTGGTAGAGTCTGTTTCAGCAGGAAAGCTGTCTGTGAAGCTCAGTCCTGCACCTGATGGCAGCTTTGCAGGCAGTTTTGGTAGTTATGAAATGCAAAGAGATTCCTGCCCTTTCTTGGTTTGGGCTCTGACCAAGGCTGACACCTCATAAGGTCCTTGAGTGCCTGAGCAAGCTGAGGTTCAGTTGCGTTTGTACGTTGTCAGCAGCTTCATCCTGCAATGCAATGTTGTCACTTGAGGTCAGGGGGTTTTGTGCCATTTAATTTTGTCAGGAGCAAAGCAGCGAGCCAGGACCCAAACCTCAGGTACTAAACCTCTCATTGCTCCTTATTTATGTTGCAGCTACTTCTTTTTTTTTGCCAAAACTTTCCTGATTTACTTTTGAGCCTAAGCAAATGCATCTTTGGTATTTTCTCCTCGTGGGTTTCAGCCACACATCTGAGTTCACCGAGTACAGACTTGGGTTTGCTACGAAGCTGGTTACAGAGGGTACTTCAAATGGAAGGATGAAGAACAAGAATAGATTAATTGAGTTGATCTTACTTATTTTTTTACTGTGAAATGGTACTGCTTTGCATTTCATTGAAGCTTGTTACCTGCAAGTCACAGGTAAGAACTGGACAGTTAGAGATGTGTAACTCGCACTGGTTTTATATATTTAAGCAGGACTGGAGCAATGCCTCCTCTTGGTAAAATCTAACCAGTGGTACAGGATTTGGTGGAGGTTGATTTATGTGAGCAGGTAGGAAATACAGCCTTAAACCTTCAAGTTCCCTAGAGAAACTCATTCCCGTTGGGTGGTCTTGCCGTTGAAACAGTGATTTTAAAGGGGATATAGTTACCATGTAGGATTGATTCCTTTTTCCGTACAGGGCAAATACCTGTTTTTATCTTCTTAAGGAAGGTTGAACATTTAGGCCAGTGAGATTTTAGCTTTAAATGTGGGAGGGGTGTGTGGCTGATGAATATTAACTGGGTTATATACCAAACCTTGTTTCAGTAGCTGTCTGCTGCAGAACTTGAGTTCAATTCTGGCTGAAACTGTTTTGCTATACATATGTGCCCTAAAAAGAACCACGAACCCTTCTTTGGGTTTGCCTCTCTGAAATTCCTAAATATATTTAACCTCGGCTTCATGCTGTTTACTTTTTTAGAATAAGCATATTCTGTTAATACAAGTAAATTCTTCCCTGGCTCTGAATGTCTGTGCAGCTTCAGTGCAAGCTGACGAGCTTGTGTGCTTCCAGTATTGTGGAAGCTGTTATATAGAGAGAAGATTTGTAGGGAGTTGTCATCGTTGAACTTGACCTTTCTGGGTAGTCTTGAAACGTGGCTTGAGAAGTAGTTGGTGTTGCCTTTGAGTCAGGATTTGAACCAGGCTGTTGCATGGAACACTGCCTTGGGTGAGTAGCTGCAGGGCTGCTGGGCTCAACAGTAAGGAAGATTAAAAGGTAACTCATAGAATCAGGGAATCATGGAATGGTTTGAGTTGGAAAGGACCTTAAGATCATCCAGCTGCACCCCCTGCCACGGGCAGGGACACCTTCCACCAGAGCAGTTTGCTCCAAGCCCCTTTGTCCAACCTGGCCTTGAACACTGCCAGGGATGGGGCAGCCACAGCTTCTCTGGGCACCCTGTGCCAGCGCCTCAGCACCCTCACAGGGAAGAAATTCTGCCTTAGATCCAACATGAACTTCCCCTGTTTAAGTTTGAACCTGTCACCCCTTGTCCTGTTGCAGAATAGAGCCAGCTGGTTCTAAACTACCACTGCTGTGCACTTACTGTGACAAAATCAGTTCCTCTGTTGAAGATCTCTCTACGTACTACTGGATATTTGTAAATAGCTGATCTTCTGGAAATGGAAGCACATTCATGCTAGCTTCAGGATTCTTTAGGTGAGCCTAACAGATGTGCAACTACTTCATGCACCTCCTGCCTCCCACATCACACAGATAAACCTTGTTTGGAGCCCTGCAGCTTGTTCAGCTCTCCAGCGTGATTCAATCTCTGCTGTTTCCAGCTCCGAGCTGCAGTTCCATGGGCTCAGTGTCCCTTTTCCAGGGCGTTTATACCTTTTTAACTTTCTCCCTTCCCTTGCCTTTTTATTTTAGTTGCAGACTCCTATCTCCAGTATTTAAGTGCAACTCACATTAAATCACCAGTATCTTCCAGATATTAACTATGGGAGAAAAGGTATTTGTTCTTCTGCTCTTCCTCCTAGAGAACTGACTCAGCTGACCAAAGGAGAGACATCAAGTAGTGGGTCTCCTGGAGGCACTGCTGGTAAATGAGCCAAACCTGTTTGTGTGTCCCTTGGGATCTAAATATAGGAAGCCTCCTTAATTGGGGAAGGCATCTGAGTTCTGAGTATCTCTTAATACTCATAGGGTGCCTCAGCATTGCTGTGCCTTGCTGAAGGGCAGTGCTAGCACCAGTCTCTTCTCCCCCACTGGAGGACTTGGTGAAGAGCGGAGCATGCTGCTGGAATTTGCAGAAGTTCAAACTGGCCATGGGTTGATGCAATAACCTGTGTGTTCCAGTCTGGAAGGGGTTGGCCTGGAGTGCAGTAACCTGTGCCAGTGAGTCCTGTGTCTGGCTTCAAACTGGAACTCACTGTCTCAATAGGAGTGGCAGAAAATTCCTTGTACTCACTGAAGCTGCTCACAGTTCCTTACTGCTCCCCTTATCATGCACAAGCACACATGACTTTATCTCCTTGTAATTTGGCTTTTGCCTGATGTTATTTCCAGTATTTACATGTATTTTGCAGCTGGTTGAGCACTGAGGCTTTTGATGGCTGTTCATGGCTGAGCAGTCTTGTGGATGATGCACAAACAAGTATTTGTTCTGCTCTCTAGAAGATGGCTATTATGATCCTCGAAAAGCTCTCCTGAGCCTTGATGAACTCCTGAAACAGGAGATTTAGGTGATTAGTGCATAGCAAGGGGCCTCTTGTGGCTGAAGCTTCACCCCAGAGTTGACAGGTGCTGGTGGAAGCATCACTGTTGTGTTTCACCTGAAGGTGGATTCAGGTCCTGCTGGTGCAGAATATGGTTGTCTCTTTAATAGCTTTAGTGCAGGTCAGGGCTTCTTGTGAGAAGGTGCTGTTTGAGCTAAATTCTGCCATTTCAACTTCACCTTCTGAATGCTTTGAGAAATAAATAGGTACATTTCCCTGGCAGTGTTCAAGGCCAGGCTGGATGGAGGTTGGAGCAACCTGCTGCAGATAGATGGAAGTGGAACCTGCTTCCACTAGATGGAAGGTGTCCCTGCCTGTGGCAGGGAGTGGGGCTGGGTGAGCTTTAAGGTCCCTTCCAGCCCAAAGCATTCCATGATTCTATGAAAACTGTACTCCATAACAGCACTGTGCAAAGTGTGCAATAAAAGAAAGCCCTGGTAAGAGATAATGGCCATGAGCGTGTCCCAGCAGATCTAGCTGTGTAGTTGGTCAGTGCTATTTCTGAACCTCTGTGAGGGACTGAGTTCCCTGTTTTATATTAATTTAACCTACTTAATGCTTTGAGAAATAAATGTTTATTTGTAGCAGGTACTTGGTATTTCAATAGAGCTGTCTTACGACAGAGGAGCTGAGTGGTGTTTTGCTAGAGGTTTTAAAAGCTTTGTGCCAGATAAAGTATGGTGAAAATGTGGTCAACTTACTTACTTTGGAGCTGATAGCTATAGCTTGGTGTAGGTTGTCCTCATGGAGTTTAGTGGGGAAAACACTGATTGGAGCGTGACTTGTAACTCCAAAGGAGTCTTCACATCGGACTCGTTGTTTCCTGGTTTCAAAACTCTCTTTGAATTACTTTAGTGTTGCATTGACTGTTAGTGCAATATAAGGTGTAAGGAACCTGTCCTGGTGGGTGCCGTGTAGTGCTGCTTTCCCACAGGAGTAACTGCCCTTCCCAGGGCTCAGCCAGGTAACAGAAAGGACTGAGTACAAGCCCAGTATTATGGAGGAGGGCAAGGGCATGAATAGGTGTTTGGGAAGGATGAGTAAAACCTTGAGACTCTGGTTAGCAGCCTCTTACCCCTATTTGTTTGTTGCCTTCTAGAAGGGAATAACTATGGGAGGGAAGCATGACTCACGGCAAATGGGCTGTGAGGACCTCAGAGCAAGAATGGGAAGCACGAGGAGCAAATTATTCCCTCCTTGCTCTGTTCTGCCCTTTCAAGTGGAAGCTTTGACTGCCTGGTCTCAGGCTTGCTCACTTGCTTTTTCCATTTCATAACTTCAGTCTAACATTGCCCTACTTCTCCTGGAGGCTCTTTGGTTACTTTTGGACTGAACATCCCCTTCCACACGCAAAGGTGACACTTGGTCACTTCTTTAGCTTAGAACCTATACAAGTCTATTGAGTGTCAACCAGCTCAGACCCTGGTCAGTGTTCAGTGTCCTGTCAGCTCTAACACATGACTGGTAGATTCAGATCCTTTCCTTGCAGATCTCTCCAGACTGATCCATGTCTCTTGTTGGTCCTTCCTGGTGGGTGTTACTTGTCTGTCATGTGTGTCAAGCTGGGGAATATGGAGTAACTGAAATAACAGAAAAATGACAGAATGGGTTATTCCTTTGAGTTTTAAACTTCCAGTGGTTCATCAGAAGCTCTCTGGTGGTTAAACTCTATGCTGGTTTATATATGTACATCAAAAATGGACCTCTTAAGGCCAGATCCAATGACTTCCATGAGTTATCAGCTGCAGCCTCAAGAGGACTTCTACTGCCTCTCCTCCTGTGCTTCTCTGCCCTTTCAACCTTTCCTACTGTTTGAGATGGTTTTCCTTGTAACTTTTTGAACTGCTGCTTCTGCATTTAGTTTTGGAAGAGTGCAAGAAGTGATCTTTTTTACTAATATGCAAAGATCATTAGCTTAAGCTGCTTTAAAGACAGAGTAATGCTTCCTTAGTGGGAAGGTGAAGGAAGCTAATATGCCTAGCTGTGATTACCCACCAGTAACCTATGAGTCAGTGCAGTGACATGGTGCACAGGTGGAATGGAAAACGGAATCAGGAGTTTTCAAAATGCTCTTAGTTTGATGCTTCCTATCTGTGTTAATCACAGAACCCCAGCCTTTTTTGGTTTGGAAGGGACTTGGAAGCTCATCCAGTCCCAACCCCTGCCATGGACAGGGATACCTTCCACTACAGCAGCTTGCTCCAAGCCCTGTCCAGCCTGGCCTTGAACACTGGCAGGGATGGTGCTGAGGACAAGCGGGATGCTCAGTGCAACTGCTCATCTCCACTTACTCTGTCACGCAGCTGAGTGTTGATGTGGACAGACCTTCATACTCTGCAGCTTTCCAAACTGGGAGTCATGTCACTTTGCAATTTAGAGAAGTGTGTGATAGAGGAGGCATGTATCAGTAGAAACCAGAAGATTTCTCCCTGAAGATCAGCATTCCTTCCCTGTTCACAGGTTTTAAGCAGTGAGCTCAGTCTGCCCAACACTGGGGATGCCAGTGCTCCCACCCCATTGGTGGTTTGTAGCTCAGCCACAAGCTAACCACATTGCCCAAGTGGACAGAAGCTGATAGTAGTGTTCTGTTTCTGTTCCTTAGCACACTGAGTAAGGTAGAAGTAGTTTTTGGAGGAAGCAAGTAGAATCCAGTAAGAAGAGCATAGAAGGAAAGAGAAGAACAGTCGATAGCCAGTATGTGAGTTAAAGCTCGTCAGAAAGCAGCCAAACACAAAGGTGGTCCATGGTTGGTATGTGTGTGATGGTAATGGTGTGAGAGAAGGTCCAGTCACTGCAGAGATGGTTCTGTTGGAGCAGTAATGCCATGAAGTCAGGAATGTGAACTGGAGTAGAGGGCTTTTAACCATCAGCCACATGTGTTATATTAAGGTTGTGATATGGTATGGCCTAACCTGTGCAGGTATGCCCTACTTCAGCAAAGAAAGGAAAAAAAATACACCTTTAAAATAGGCACTTGTGGTTTGGTTTCTCCATCTCTATGAGGAGAGTTTGTCTGCAGCTAGGGGAAGTTGTTTTGTTCCAAAGCTGCTGATCTCTTCTGCCATTTCACTTTATGCTAAGCCAGTCATTCATCCTCTGTTCTTGCTAGATACAGCCCTTCAGCTAACAACCTGAAGGGACTACTTTCCAATCTGTGAATACAACAAACGTGGTTGTTAAAACTCAAGGGTGCTTTTCCAAGCTATTGGCCAATGTTTTATTTAAACAGATATCAAGAAAACCCTTGTCACAGACTTGTGTGGTTTAGGTTGGAGGCCATGTACTCCAATGCTCTGCTTGGGGTAGGGCCAGCTGTGATGTTGGGGTGCTCAGGGGCTGGTCAAGTTTGGAGTATTCCAGGGATGAATGTTCTGTACCTTGGAAATGTGAATTCTGAGTTTCCCCCTCATAATTACATTATGACTTGTGTTTCACTGTTACAGTATGATGACATCATCCCACTGCTCCTCCAGAGCATCTTCCAATAACAGCCAATGAAGGCAAGGTGCTAACAAGTGTGCGCCTAATGGCCAAGTACCCAAAAGAGTCAACAGGGGAGGTCATAAGGAGATGGATCAAAGCAAAAACTGAGTTTAACTGTTCTTATTCCCATCCCCTGGAGTCCTGGAGCCCTGTGACAGAGGGACTTCACAATGAAAATGGGGCAGTCTGTCCTTCTGTAGCTGTGCCCGAATAAAGAAGTGGCAAACCAGCTGTGGGAATGTGACAGCTCAGGAAGAAAGATGGTGCAAAACCAGTTCCTTTACTAGACACAGTTGACTTTTTGTAGGATTTACTGAAATGGTTGTGTTCCTTTTTCCATCTTCTACCCTTCACTTTCCTAATGGTGTATCCAGCTCAGGGGCAACAGCAGAAGCAGAACATGGAGCTGTTGGAGCAAATGCAGAGGAGGCCGTGGAAGTGCTGTGAGGGCTGGAGCAGCCCTGCTCTGGAGCCAGCCTGAGAGCTGGGCTGGGTCAGCCTGGACAGGAGAAGGCTCCTGAAGGGGAGACCTTAGAGCAGCTCCAGTGCCTAAAGGGGCTGCAGGAACCCTGGAGAG
>JASSUY010037674.1:0-25389 GCA_032466535.1 Forpus xanthops | reverse complement strand
CCAGGGAAGTTGTGAATGCTCCATTGCTGGCAGTGTTCAAGGCTGGATTGGACATAGGCCTTGGGTGACATGGTTTAGTGGGAGATGTCCCTGCCCATGGCAGGGGGATTGGAACTAGATGACCTTGAGGTCCTTTCCAACCTTAACTATTCTGTGATTCTATGATTCTGTGTAAAGTATATTCATCACCCCCTGAGCAGTAGGTAAAAGACTGTATTTCCCCTCTAAGTTGTAGCCATGAGTGTCAGACACTGAATACCACTACTGGATTGTGACCCTCCACAGCTAGGCTAGATCTTGGCAAGATGGGCATGGTCCTGCAAATCAGAATTTGACCCTGCTAATACAGCAAAGGCTGGTAGAGCAAAGGTTCCTCACTTTCCTAGTGATGTTCTAACCTCACAGGCATTACACAGTGACAGTGACAGTGACACCATCAGCAGTGATGCAGCTGCAGAGCATGTCATGAAATCTGCCCCACAAGCAGCTGCTGCTCCATGCTCTGTCAGGGATTGTTCACAGCAGCACGCTCCCCTGGCAGTTGAACAACTCTATCTTCCCCCTTGTAACTCAGCATCTTCTCACACAGTGGGAGGATGATGAAGTTCTCTTCATGCCTTGAGAGTTAAGCTGGAGACAGCTTAACCTCTTTAGGAGAGGTTTCTAAACTCTTGTGGAATACAGATAGAATATGGACAGAATTTAAGCTGTTATTTGTGTTTTCTGTAAGCTAGCCCAGTGTTTTGTTAAGTGTCTCTTTGTTCCAGGCTTTGCATCTCTTCTTTTGTGTGCTACTTCTCCTCTCCCTACGCTATCTAAGGAGCTGTGTCAAACCCAGAATTGTAGATCCAGAAACCTCTCCCTTTTAAACATCAGAGGCCATTACTGGACTGAGCATGCTGTTGTTACACCATGTACTTTCACAACTAGGGAACAGAGGATGTCTGATAATCCAGAGCAAGTGATGTGCTGATTGCAGCATTTTAACATTATTCAAGCAAATTTTGTACTGTTTAAAGGTTTCAAGTGATCTCAGTGAGAAGCCATGAGTTTTGTTAGTTTAGCCTCATGTGACCAATTGTTTCTCTATTTGTGCTCTTCAATGGGTATTGTGCAGAATTTCAACAAAGCATCTGTTGCCAGTGATAACACGTATGTATATGATCTGGGAAAAACATTTTATGATATCTTCAAGCACATTCCTATAGGTGAATGCTGAGCTTCCAGCAGTGGAAGGTCTCCCCAGTATTTAATTTAAAGGGCAGTTTTCCCGTACCTAGTAAAGGTCTGCTCTGACCAAGCACATTAAACAGTCATTTCAGCAGTGTTTCATATCACAGTTAGGTCACTTCAAACTTCCTTTTAAAACTATGCTATGCCTGTGTCACATAAGGAATGCTGCGGACATGACTGAGGGAGAAACTGAGTAATTTAATTCTTCTGTGCTTCTCCTGAGGTCTTTAGATGATAAAAGTAAACTGATAGAGAACAAAGCTAGCAAAACACATGGTTAGTAGAAGTAGATGAAGTTATCTCCACCAGGAACTTAACTTGACCCTGATGTTGACACTGTCCTGGAGAGGCAGTTTTAAATGCACTGAGAGGGAATGCGAGCGGAATTAGAACAACTAGGGCAGCTACTCAGTCCGTAAGGATGTGTGATGTGCTTCTCCTTTGCAGCATCAATTCTCTGCTCAATAGTCCTTAACCTTTTGCCACTTTCCTGCAGGTGGTTCAGCTGCCTAGTTTTAGGTATGCATGGCTGAAGTGTTTCCTACACACCGTGTTGATGTCTTCTGTAAACTTTGCTCATTATTGCTCAGACTCAGGAGATACAGGGTAAATGACAATACGAAGACAATGGCTTTGGCTAATTCCTGTTCCACAAGCCCTACCAATGTGGAACCCTTTTCTTTTTGTTTAAGCACATCCACTCTTTCCAATAAAGACTGGGGGCAGATAAAGGGGAATAAAAAGAAAAAACAAAACAATATAGTTCCAGTTCCCCTACTCAGAGATGTATGCTACACCTTAATAGAAGTATGCATGTAAACAAAATCAGTAGTTTTTCCACAGTTGTTAAATACAGCAGTCCTGTGAAGTAGTGTTTTTATTTTCTATGTCAATACTGGAAGCCAGTAGTGAGGGGGTTAAGTAGATTGTTCAAGACTCAAAGCAGCTTGCTCAAGATGACAAATGGATTGTGTCAACTAGGACTAGAAACGGTCTTTTGGGCTTTAAAAGGAACCTTGCTTGAGTTGTGTGCATTCTACTTTTAGAGGTTACACTGGGAGCTTGATGAGTTTGAGAAGGGTCAATGAAAGCAGGCATAACTTTCTATTCTGGCAGATTGAGACAAGCTACTTTTAGTGGAGTAAGAATTAGAATTGGGGAGTGGTTTAGAATGAGGGTTTGCAGAGGCTGATTTACCATCCTGTCTAGTCCAGCACAGAGCAAGAATTTCTCTAGACCAGTGATGATACTTAGCCCTGCACTGGTGCTAATAAATATGAGCACATCTACCTTTTTCATACCTGTCACAAGGAAGAGAAAGACAGAGTTTGTGGTGACCTCATCTGGACCTTATCATGCTTATGAGACTGGCTTGACTCTGTAGTTGACTCTGAAAGCCTCTGAGATCTGATGCCCAGTCTCTGCATGTGCTTTTGGCAATCAGTCTGTGGCATCACTCCTTTTTCTGGTTGGTAACTTCCAGCTCAGGAAAGCCATCACAATTAGTATTCTTGGTGGAAAACATAAGGATTGATTTGGCCTGGAATATGGGCCTCTTTCCCTGGAGCTGAACCCCCAGGGCAATTTGAGGGGAGGCTTTTTCTCTCTTTTCTTTGGTAGAGGCAAGTGAGAAGCCATTCTCTGCATGTTCCAAAGCTGCCAGAGGAGACCCTTATTTTAAGTTTCACTTTAGGGAAACAAATACTTTTTTTTTATGTGAGTTTATAAAAGCTGTATATTATCTGTCTTTTTTTGTCTTTTGTTGTGCAGCATCCTCTTTATGTCTCTTCTTTGACTGTAGTCAGAGCTAGGCTCCTGAACCTCCAGTAAATCCTCTGGATTGTAGATGAGATCCTTAGAGAGGTATGCAGTTTCAAAGTTTCTTACTGGGAGTTTTGTAGGGCAATGGCTGTAAGTGTCTGTTACTGAGCAGAATATCTTCAGCACTTATTGGGGAGTAAATCATTATTCAAAACAGGAGTGTTAATATACCTCTGTCCTTTAGGTATTAATGGCGTGGTGACAGTTGCTGCCATGCTTATGGCTCTATCAGTCTTCTTTTCCTATTCTTAGGTTGTCCATAAAATTTGCTTTTGGCTTAAACTTTGCATGTGCCATTTCAGCATGGAACTGAATTTGTGTCAGACTAGGTTTAAAATTGGGTCAGTAATATTTAAATTACATATGTGTGGGGAGGAAAAAGCAACATCTGCTATCCCAGCACCATTGACTCTGCTCTGAGCACTGGGATGTCATTTCTCCATATGACAGAATTTTTCTTGCAAGGGAAGAGGCAGATTTTTAGCTGTAGTTCCATGTTGTTAATAATTAGTGAAGGAGTCCCTTGTGTAGCTTGATGAGAATTTGATACTCAGTGGAAAATTTGGCTCATTTGTTTATTAAAAAAAAACTACATTAAATTTACTTACATGGTAACACGGTGGATTGTAAACAGAAAAATGAGCCAAAATGAAGTCCTCTTGTGTTTTGTGAATTTTCCAGCCCTCTGGATAAGAATATGGTGTAGTAATGATTATTTCCAGTGTCCTGATGACCTCGTTGGCTTTTGCTTCCAACAAAATTCAAAAGCAGCTCTTGGAACTGGATTGTGATTTTTGAACACTATCACTCTTGAGATATACATAAGAGTAAGAAACACTGATTTGAGTGTTGATAGTACTATGGAATGTGTGTATATATGGAAACAAGCATATTGTACCCATTGTTCCATAGGTGTAGGTAATCTCTGTGATAGCAATTTCAAGAGCTACCGTCTTGTCTTCTAGATAATTAAGGTGACACAGATTTTCATCTGGGATGCTTAAGCTAATTGCTAATGTCAGAGACATGCCGTGGCTCCCGTACCCCTTAGCTACTGAATTACTTCTACCACAACCGGGTTGTTTGAAGTAGTGTTTTAGCTGAGTGACTGTTACCTATTTTGAAACACTTTTTGTAAGAAGAGATATTTAGTTTTTTTCTTTTATAGTAATGACTGTTTTTCTTGGGTTTGGAGGCTTTTAATTGAAAGAGCAGAAAACAGAAATCTAGATAAACTGCTGAATATTTTTTTTTTTTTTTGCAATGGGTTGACCTCATATTTTGTGGTAGTCCAATATTATTACTGGGCACTGTACTGCAAGTATAGGGTAGCACAAAAAATGCAGGCTGTACTAACTTTATCTTAGGCAAATCTGACAAGTCTTCAAAAGCCACTATGGTATGTTGCATTAACTGGCTCTAAATCTACAAATGTGGGTATAGACCAACTATAACTAGATGATAGACTATAATGGATTGAGGGAAGAAATTAGTGGTTTATACAATAGTAATGGATATAAAGAGTCTATAGGGCATCACTGAGAGCTTAGAGCTAGTAGTCATCAACTTTTTCTATAGTTCATCTTTCCTATTACGATGGGAAAATTTTGTGAATACCCATCCTGCTTGTAGCAAAGGAAGAGTGCTGCATAGTTTGAGAATCTGTGTAAGCAACATAAAAATATTCTGTTTTAGAAAATCCAGTTTCAGCTGGTAGAAGCAACCATTTCTTATAACTCTTATTTTATCTTGTTCCATATAAACTCATTCTACATTGTTTCCCCTCACTTCTCCATCAGAAGGTGTGCTCAAGAGCATGATACCTGAGGTGATTGATGGTCCATCTAATTTTCAGCTCTGAGTTGCTCCTGGCTGGTTGATTCCCATTCTGTTATATTCACTGTCCTTTGGCTTAAGCAATTTTATAGCTCAAGATAGACTTACTTGTAGATAGTAGTAATACCACTTCTTGGTCTTCACCTTACTGGATTGAGTGACCCAACCTCTCTTTTTATTCACTCACAGAATTTGGTCTTCCTCAACCTTTTCACTCAAGTCATCTTTTCTGATCTTGTTTGTGGTTTTGTTTTCATTACCTTAGTCTTGTCAAGCAAATATTAGACAAAATTCAGAGTCTCATTTCCCCTGGTGTTGCTCACCATACTGCATCTGCACAGCTTCCCTTGTCAGCCAGAGGCTGTGCTCCTGGAGGCCAAGGCCAAGGGCTGTGGGACCACAGCCAGGAGAAGTAGGACAGGTCAGGGAAGGCCTGGGAACATTTCAGTAATTGTCATCATTTGTGAAAGGGGAATTGGGTATGTTGGATGGACAGAGAGAAATGATGCAATTAAGCTGAGCATTTCATGATTTTACTGTTCTCTCTGGTCTCAGTTCTCCAAATGAGTTTTGACACAGTTGACTAACAGCTGCTAAGCTAATGACCAAAAGCTTATACAGTGTCTAGAAGGGGCATGACAGTGCCCACTAACATCCTCATCAACACTTTTAAAGGAGCAACAGTATCAAGATAGATAGTCTCTTGTAATAATAATTTCATCTTTTGTGTGTATATGCTGTAGCTGGTAATCCTTTGAATAGCCTTCTCTGCCCAGATAGCATGGACATCTCAGAGCAAGGGTTACTCTGCAACCTCCTCAAAGCAGATCGGTGATCATTCAGTTAGAAACCTGGGGACTTTCCTGATATTATCTAGTAAGGGAAAGATGTAAATTGGTGTCATCTTGAATATCTGTAGAGTCTGAAGTAGAATCTTCATAGAGACCATATGGAAATAAATCAGACAACTAAGTGATGATCGAAAACTGCTGAGCCTAACTCACTCTTGCCTTGCCTCATTTCCTGCCAGGTTGTTGGAATTCAGACCGCAACAGCTTATCAGTGTATCAGAAACTCAGCTGTTACAACAAGAAGAGCATCATTAAACTCCACGCGTCTTCACACCACTTCAGGATTTGTTAATTTGTTCTTTACCTACTCCTCATCAAATGAATTATCTTCATTCTATGGTTATTCCAGGGCAGTGTAACAGATTAAGAAGGAAACTTTCCTGGCTTCTTTTATGTTTTCAGCTTAAGCCTAATTATTAGTATGACTGGTATGAAGAAACACCCCTAAACTGAAATTGTGCGAATGTGCAGAATGCATGTCCCAATTCTCGCCTACATAAGCTGTGAGCAGCACCCATTGATTTTGCTGACTATTACTCATAGTCTACAGAGTGGAGTAAGTAATCAACTCTTAAATATGCTGCCTTTAATGCAGTATATATCCTTAAATATACTGCCTTTAAGCAAGTCAGCTGGAGTGAATCCCTGTTCATCTGTGTGGGAGTATTTGTTTGTTTTTTACAAGCTTTTCCATAGCATCACTAACTCCCTTAATCTACAGAAAACAGGAAATCTTTGCCTATTCCAGAGAAATACTAGCTTTGTTTAGCTTGTTTCATCAGTAAATCTGCAGGAGAGTTTTCAAAGCCCACTTTCACTGTTCTTAGTTATTTTTCTTGCTCTATTTCACTGTCTTAAACCTCCACATTGTTGGTCAATTAATGTGACAGGAACCCCGTAGGTTATGTTTGTTCATGGTAGGCATGTCTTCTTTCATTAGTCCAGCCTTAACAGCTGCAGAATTTTAATGTCTTAGCCACCGTGTAACAGCCTGTTTGCAATGAAATGCTAAAGCAACAAAAGCATGTGCATTGGGGGTGGGGGAGAGGTACATAAGAGCTGAGAGAGAAAAAGCACAAATTTTCATCTGTTCTGATGGCTTTTATTTCAGTCCCTATTAATTCCTGAATCTCGGTTACTTCCCTGTCTCCCACAGTTGTGGAGAGTTGACCCTTTTGTTATTTATGTTGGATGTTCTGGCTAAAGTTTTTACTGTCGCTCCTAGGGGTTTGAATGAAGTCAGTAGTCTTTAATTTAAAAATCTGACTCAGCAGCAATACATAAAAATTATTTTCATTAGCTAAGTTTATCACTTCATTAAGATTTCCCTGTAACTGTTATTTTTCTTTAATGGTTTTATCTTTTTACTGTATTTACCAAGCTTTCCTTAAATCTTGTTGAACAGTGTAAGTTCCTAAATGGATAGGTTTGACTATTAAAAATGTTTACTGTACTGCTTTGTCATCATTAAATATTCCTGCAAGTTGATCAGTTCAAGACTGCATCTTACTCATTCCATCTTTTAGGAAGCTTCTTCAAAGAATTCTTCAGCTAAGCCAATGTCTGACAGTTCTAATCCCAAGAGCCTAATATTTTTCAGTGATACTCAATTTTAGCACTCTAATATGGCCATTAAATATTGAAGGCTGAAACTAATGATACATTTGTATAATTGTGCATAATTGTAGGACTTTCCACATGAGATGAATGAACAGGAATGATTCAAATTATGGTGGAAATGGGGAAGTATTTTATTTTTTTTAGATTTGCCTATACAATTTTTTAATACATTGTTGCACATCAAAAATGGGTAAGCCAAATTATAGCAAGTTGCGTAATATTACCCTAGATTTCCCAGTTAATTGTGCAGACATGTTTTATTCATGATAAAAGCAATCATTCTTTACATTATCAGGAGTATTATTTATTTTCTTTTGCATCAACACATTTTCAGCACAACACAAGCTTGCAAACCCAAGAAAATAAATTAATTAGAATGCAACAAGGCACCAAATCTTTCTTGAATTGAAGTTAATGGGAGTTCTGCTTTGAATTTGAACTGAAGCTCAATTTATTGGAAATAAGATTAGGCCAAAATGCAGATAGTCTTCTTGCAAATTTCTTTTTAGAAAATTCAATTATAAACAGGACAAATGATAGGAAGTTATGTTTCATGACAGTACAACATTTCTATTCATGCATAAAATTATGGTTATTAGAGCTAGAGAACATATGCAATTCTGTGTACTTGCTCCTGAACAGTATATAATTGAGAGCTCTGTCTAATCCATTTAAACAACATTATCATTTAAACCAAAAAACTTCTGCCATTTCTCCTGGCTTTCAGTACGTCGTCCCACAGGATGTTTTCTATGAAATTAAACCCTGATTTTCCTGTGATTTTTTTTCTAAAGGAAATGTTGAAGATAGATTTCAAAGCCCAAGTACTATAATGAAGGTTGGTTTTGCACAGCCTCTGCAAGTCTGAAGATTTTGGATACAGTCTCTCTGAACTCACAGTACGGGATGAATTTATGTACCTACATCCCATCAGAATTTCACTTAAAAGCCTAAGTCCACAAAACCAGCTTTTGGATCCTACTCTATTCAGAAGAAGCCTAATCCACAGGGTTCCTAAATTTTGTAGATATGGAATGTTTCGGTGTTATGATCCCCTGCATGCTTGATGAGCATGTGATGAGGGCCTAAGTCCATACTTCTGAAGGAAAACTCTCCCATCTCTCCCATTTTGACTGAAATTCCAACCCCTGTGATGCAATTGATCTTTCAGAAAAACAACCCTTAGAAAAATGGGGGGAGGAAGGGTTTTACATATTGGTCAGTTCCTTAATTTTTTTTTTCACTTGGTGCTGCACAGATTCTTGTGTGGGGCTCCGGGAGAGGGTGTCATCAAACTGAAATAAATATGTGCAGACAGAAGATCAGATGGGTGTGTTCTTTTGGGGTGCATGTGGACAGTTCAGCAAACACTGGAAGCTAACTTCATGATGGTTCCTTTGGTGGTGCTCAGCAACATTGTGCTTAACTGTGTCCTACACTAATGCCCCTAAACTAGGTTTTCTTTTGCCTTTGTCAGTCAAGGGGCTAAACTTGACTAATGTTTCAGAGTACAAATTGAGCTCTCTTGAACTATGAAAGAGCATAGTCCCGTCTTCCAGAGAACAGCTCAATGGTAAAAGCCTTCACCCAATGTACAATACATTAAATCATTCAGCCTGAGTGAGCTCAGGCCTTCATCTTCCATCTCTAAGATGACGGCCATCAATAGCGAACCCGGGGACTTTTGAAGGAGATAACGGAAGTTTTCTCACTCCACTGAATAATGGACTGTACCCTTATAGCTGTCCTTTTTTTGTTCCCCACTTTTTTCCTTTTTTATTGTTTTGTTTATTTTTCCCAGACAAGACCAGGCTGGCAGGGCTTTGAGCAATCTGGGCTAGCGGAAGGTATCCTTACCCATGGCAGGGATAATCTTTAAGGTCCCTTCCAGCCCAAATCATTCTGTGACAGCATCTGTATTAATGTGTATCCTCTTTTTTTTCTTCCCAGGTAGCCTCTCTGGGAGTCACCACCTTCACGCTGTGTGCCCTCTGCATCGACCGATTCCGTGCTGCCACCAATGTGCAGATGTATTACGAGATGATCGAAAACTGCACATCCACGACGGCCAAGCTGGCGGTCATCTGGGTGGGTGCACTGCTGTTGGCACTGCCGGAGGTGGTGCTGCGTCAGCTGGCCAAGGAGGACCCCCAGTACAGTGGCAGCCCACCCGGGGAGCGCTGCGTGGTCAAGATTTCCACCACGCTGCCCGACACCATCTATGTGCTCGCTCTCACTTATGATGGGGCAAGACTCTGGTGGTACTTTGGCTGCTATTTTTGTTTGCCTACCCTTTTCACTATTACCTGCTCCCTGGTAACTGCGAGGAAAATCAGGAGGGCGGAAAAGGCTTGCACAAGGGGGAACAAGCGACAAATTCAGCTGGAAAGTCAGATGAACTGCACAGTGGTGGCTTTGACCATTTTATATGGGTTTTGCATCATTCCTGAAAACATTTGCAACATCGTGACTGCCTACATGTCCACAGGGGTCTCTCAGCAGACTATGGACCTCCTCCATCTCATTAGTCAGTTCCTTTTGTTCTTTAAGTCTTGTGTTACCCCAGTTCTCCTTTTCTGCCTCTGTAAACCTTTCAGCAGGGCCTTTATGGAGTGTTGCTGTTGCTGCTGTGATGAATGCATCCAAAAGTCTTCAACAGTGACAAGTGATGACAATGACAATGAGTACACCACAGAACTGGAGCTCTCCCCTTTCAGTACCATCCGTCGCGAAATGTCCACTTTTGCCTCTGTGGGGACTCACTGTTAATTGGCACTAAAACTTTATTTCCTGTATCTTTTTCTGTTTTCTTCTTTTTGTTCCTTTTTTTTTTTTTTTACTTCATATTTTTCTTCTTGAAATAAAATGATTACTGAAAACTACTCTAGACACCAATCTGCTTATTAACAGTCATGCTTTGGAAAATGATTTGTTATTAAAATGAAAGAAAGTGAGAGAAGGGAAGACAGCATTCAGTTTTAAATTATGATAATTTGTATGGTGCAAGGATTTTATTGTCTGGGAAGGAGAATCCATGTCAATCCACTTTTTATTTAATTCCATGGTATTTTTTTGATAATCACTGTAAAATGATTATATAGACATTGTGGGGTTTGCAAGATGTTTTATGTAAAAGATGTGGTGGAAATTATTTGAAGGTAGTTTTAATCCAATTACTGTACACTATTGTGAGAGGACTTGGACTTCAGAGAATTTATAAAGTAGCGTAAAAATAAATGAGGTTTTATTCTTTAACTTCATTGTCAATCTGCATTTAATAAGGACACCTATAAGCAGTATTAGATTCTTTCAAAAAGTAAAAAAAAATTCTTTGCTTTACATACAGTAATTTAAATGGCCCTATTTAATTTTCCTATTTGTGTACTTACCCTTGGAAGATATAATTGCAGTGTTTAAGGAAAATGGTTATAATGGTATTAGATTTACATGAGTGAATTTTTTAAATGTATATTATGAAGGTTCAATGTGCCTCACTGAAAATTTCCTTCTTAACCTGCAGGTATACAAAACCTGAGCTGTTTTGTACTTCTTATGAAGAAGGATCACTTTCTCACTTAAGTTCTGTCTTGTGTGCTTTCAAAATCAAGTTTCTTTCCAATTTGTTACTGGTTTAACATGGAGATTATGCCCTCAGTCTCTGTATGTATAGCTCCTACTGGCGTCAGCAAGAGTCCCATTGCAGAGAAAAACATTCTTTTGCCAGAGGTTTGCTGACAATAAATGTGAGGGACTGAAACATGTGGAGAGTGAATTCCTTCTTTTTTTAAATGGTATAAGCAAACTTGGATGCTTGAGGTTTGACCCAGAGCCACTGCAGTCAATGGAAAGGTTTCCGTCAGACTGGCAGGTCCTATTTATGCTGGGATGTAGCATGAATATTAATCACAGGGACTCTGTACACCAATTATAAATCACACTGCTCCCACAGAGGCTGCTATTCATGAGCAGCTCACATCTCTGAAGCTGGTTTTGAGAACTATGGTGCGTTTTGCGGATGGCTTCTTGTTGTCCACAGGGTTGTTAAAATGAGGGTATGTCAACGCTGCCAGCAACAGTGTGATACAGTGAGGTCTAAAGTTGTTATAGGCAAGCTGAGCTGGAGACTGGAAAGTGCTATCTGTACCAGCAGAGCTTATTTGCTCCTCTTCTTGGCTGAAGTAGACAGGCTGCTCTTGGCTGGCAAGCTGGCTTATATTTACACTGGGCACCAGGATGAAGTGTGGACACATGCTAAGGAACTGAATTTGTTATAATTAGCTTATTTTAATAAGATGAAATAAATAATAAAATTGCAATAATATGAGCAGAAGTAAAATTACATGCATTTGTCCTCTGAAATTAACAGTGATCATAACTGTTGTGGTCTTGCATCCTGATACCTGCCTAAATGTGGAAGAACTTACTGTAACTTCTGGAAAGGAGTCTTTTTTAATTGCTCTTTGTAGATTCTGGACTTATGTTTAATCTTTGTATCTGCTTGAGAAATTGGTATTTCTTTTTCTTGACCATTTTAACATATTGCAATTTCAACTGAAAAGCTGTTGAAATGAATTAAGCTGAATATTAATCCAAACATATATGCACTTGAGTTCTTTTTCTGACTTTTGAATCAGACATTGGGCCTTAGCAAAGCAATCTGCTTTAAGCACAGGCCTAAATTTAAATATTTGTTTCTGATTAAGACTTGTTAAATTGCCTGAGTTTTTTAAAATGCTTTTGTAACATGGTTAATCACTTCTGAAGATGGGAGAACTGTTCCTTCTTTCAAAACCCTTCATTGATTTCATATTTGATTACATTTAATAAAGTATTAAAGGGATTAAAGAGAAAAGATAAAATCAAAATTTCCTCACAGTGATAACTGTGTCTCCTCAAGTATTTATTCCCATTTCTGCATTTTGATTTGTACTTTTTTGTGTACCAATATTTATAAAGAATGGGAATAAAACCTCTCCTTTTCTTCCTTGCTGAATTGTTTCTCTCAGGTGCCTTTTCAGCCACAGCGTGTGCAGGGGCTCAAGGAGCTGGGAAAAGAACAGAAGAATAGGAGGAAGCACTTTGTATAAAAAGAAAGAAAATAGAGAAATTACATGGGAACATTAAATGATCACTGCCTGGGATGTTAGGTGCTTCCAGCTTTCCAGTGTGCACTGGGTGTGTGTAAGCTCTGCTAAGGACTGCTGCTCTTTCCCAGGTTAAATGCTGTGTGTCCCAGAGCAGTGCAGTTTGCTTCTCAATTGAAATATTTCCACAATATGGGTATGGGGGTAAAAAGAAGAATAAAAATCAAATAGCAAAAAGAGAATTAGGAAGTTATTGGAGAAGGCAGACTTCAAAGATCAATAATGCTGTGTCTGGAAATGCATCCTCCTGCTTGTGTGGTGCAGCCTTCTCTGGCTTTGTATTCAGTGCAGCTTCTTTGTGCCCTGTGTAACTTTGCCTTTTCTGCTGCTGAAAGAGCATTTCTCACAGTTAATTCTCCCCATTGCCTCGGACCTCCTTAAGCAATTGGTCATGTGAGACAACCTTTATTCTAATTTGTTCTCTAAATTGATTAAACTAATACTACATTAGCAGGTTCGCATTGTTGCAGCCATTCTGATGCAGGTGTGTCATGACGAATATAGAGTGCTGCATTGCTTTTCCTACTTTTGGTACTGATCCTCTGAACTCTTGACATTTTCCTGGTGTTTGCTTTTTTTATTTTCTTTAATATTTTTAAAAGCAATTTCTGTCTGTGTAGAATCCAGTTCTCTAAGACATTTGTCATTTTAACAAGATGGCATTTAATAGACTGATGAATGAAGATTTGGAAATGTTTATGGCAAAGATTTAATTGTTTTATGGAAAATAGGAAAACATGTAGAACATGGAGATCAAGAGAAGAGCGGTGGAACTGAAATTTGTGAGGCAGGAAAGACTTATATCTCTCAGGTATGTGAACCTTTAATACATTAACACTTAATCATCCCAGCCCAGGTCCCATTAAGAAATTAAAACACATGAAACTCTAGTATGATTTCCAGTTTATTCCATGAGATCAGGCTTCATGGCCACAATCTTTACTGAGGCCAAATTCCAGATGGTAAATTACTGAAAAATATTGCTCAGTTAGAAGAAATCTCTTATTTTATGCCTTCCAAGATAAAATTCCTGTATCCAACCTTGAATAACTCCTTTCCTTGAATAACCTCAGTGACTTGCTCAGCTCCTGTTCTGTCTTTGGGACCCAGATGTGTAAACTTCCACAGCTGCCACTCCAGCAGCTCTGGAGATTACTTCTAAAGACTATGTAGAGGTTTTCAAGCATGTTGTCCTACATCTCCTCATAAGAAATTGTATGATGTTAAGCTACATGGTGAGATTGTCATGTTGCCCTCATGGCATTTAGAGACAAAATAGAGTCCATGAAATGTGAGTTAATATTGAAACTCTGAGTCCTGACTTCATATGTCTTCATTCTGAGAATTATTATTTTTCAGGGAAGTAAGGTCCATTTTCTTCATAGCACTGAGAAATATGCTTAGGATTTGTATTAGCCATTTTCTGTGATAATGGCTCTTTTCCTGTTCTTCTTTCCAACCATTGTTTTCCCCTTAAGAGCTCAGCTAAAGTCAATGTGAGCAGATGATGTGACTCACTGAAGCTAATGGCATCCTACACACACTGTCTCATGCTTCAGGAACTGTGTTTTTTTCACTACTGTTTTGTATATGATGGACTCCTTTAACACCTATGCTTAGCAAAGGTCAAATCTTCAAAAGCTCGGTATGTTTTGTAGTGAATAGGAAACAATGAAGAAAGACTGAGGCACCAGGACCCTTGGGCATCTCTGCAACACCGTTTATCAGTCAACTGGGAGGAGACCTATGCTTAACCGTGTACTTCACTTAACCCCTGAAACCCGGACTGCTTGCCTTACTTGTAATACAATTTGGTAGGTTCAGTTTTTCTTTTCAGGCAGCCTAAGTTGGGGCAAAGTCTCCCTGGCAGTTTCAATGTGTCCATGACAGCACTAAAAGGCAGTGCTGCGTCTCATACTGGTGACATATTCCCTATGTTATGTTACCTGAAGGACCAGGATCCATATGCCTGAAGCTTTCAAGGACAAGGCCAAAGATTTGTCCTTGTGCACTGTAGCTTTAGTTTTGCATCACAGCTTCTTATTACTGAAAAGTAGACAATATTACTAAGAAGCAGAAGATATTACTATCCTGACTAAAATGTTTGTGTGATCTTTCTTCAGCTAGTAATCATGCCTGTCAGAGTTACAGAACTATCAGTTTAGGGCATTTAATAAAAGTGCTAGAGGCAGCATTGTTAGCTTACAGATACAGGGAAAGCTTTTATTTTTGTTTTGTGGCTTTTGGGGTTTTTTTAAGCCTTTATTCTTGTGTGACTACAAAGTTGTGTTTGTTGTTTTTTTTTTTCCGAAACAATATTAAAAAAAAACACACAGTTTTTTGTTTAGTTAAACTCCATTTTTAGCTTGCATCAAATGTCTTCATTTATATCCACACTGAATATAATCCACTGTTCTTTGAGAAAAGAAGCCAAAAGCACATTGGAGACATGGTCATGACTAACTTGACCTTGAAAAGATTAGATTTGAATGAGATTTGAAGGCTGTGATGGTAAAGTGATAACTATATATATATATATATGTAAAATAATTATAGTCTTGACAGCTTAATCTTTTTAAGTGTTGGGAAATGCAATAGTTCAACAATAGCTTGTTTTTGAATTTCATAACTGTCACAAGGGACTCCAGAATACATACAGTCTTGAATAAAATGACCTAATAACAGCTGGATATGCATATGATAATCCTCTCTGAAGACAATACAACTATTTAAGTGAAGAAATACATTTTAGCCTGTTAGCTATTATACCAGAGAACTAAATTCTTCTCTAAGATGCGTTTCCAATTTGATTTAAAATATATGTGTGCAAGAAGAAAAATCTATTTAGCATTTTTTAGTGTTGTATAGGAAATACAAAAGCTTGAGAAAGTATCCCATCTGTAACTGTAGACAGCAGTTATACTTAATATTTTTTCTTCTAAATTCTTTCCTTCCTCCATTTTGAACCAATTTCTGCTGGCTGTTCTTATCAGTCCTTTCAATGTCTTATTCCATTTACAAACTGTTCCCTGAGCAAAGAAAATCGTCTTTTGTTTTTCTGATGATCAATTCTTTTAAATTGAGTTTGTAAGTAAGTCTCATTCATTTTGCACAACCTATCCACTGGAAAACTTGAAGGTGAACAATCCTTCTCCCTGTGGAAAGTATTTACAAGCAAGGAAGCTGCAGTCGTTCTTTCTTTAAGCTGGCAGAACTAAGAAGAAATCTCATCAATCTGTATGAGACCTGTGCCCAGAGTATCAGCACTATAGCATGAATTACTGACTTAAAACTGGCTTACGTACATGCAAACCATGAAGCTTTGGCATCAGACAGCAGCACTGAACCCTTGCCAAAATACAGGAGGTTCCTACATCAGATAACACTGCCACAAGTATCTGTATTTCATATGGTGATTCTCTACTGAGTCTCTATTTTCATCTATAAAGAATTCTCTTGCAGACTGTTAGATGCCTTTGTGTGCTCTGAGTAAACACTTTCAATTCAGAGCTTCATTTAGCAGATACCAATTTTGAGCTTAGATTAAGGCTTGTATGATTAAGATGGGATTAACATCAGTTGTTGACCTATCCATGGCATAAGATATGCCTGTATATGGATTCCCCTGCTTGAAGCTGCATCTGCAAGTTGAAAGGAAAAGGTTCTTTCATAGGAAATGCAGTACACCTGCATTCAGCCTCCTGGTAGTTGATCACAATTTGGTGACAATGCTGGAGCTAGTTTTGAGAGGTCTGCATAGCAGTTTTAAAAAAGCTTTAAGTGGTAGCCAGTCTCTTAAATTGTAAATTCCTCCTTCAGACATCCTTGTTTCATATGGAGGAAGAGTTGCCTTTGACTTTTGAGAAGAGGAAAAAAGGAAGGAAAACTGAGCTTGACTTCTATCTTTTGTAATAGAATTCTGTAATTGTAACTGTTTTTTAGCTTCCCAGTGTTTAAGCAGATTAAGCAGTACACCGAATCCTTGCTTCTTAGTACAGACCTCCACACTGCTGCTGGGTTTGGAGCCAGTACTCTGGTAATGGAGACCTGAAACAGCAGAAAAAATACTTGACTTTTTCTCCAAACATGGGCCCATTGAATGCTTAAGTCCATTCCGATAAACAGAGCATGGAGAGCATGAAGTTTAGCATGATAATGTCTCTATTTGGTGTTGAAATGGTTAACAATGTTAGCATTTATCCTAACAGAGCCTGATTTCAGATGAATAGGGGTAGTTTGTGCCTTCTCAGTGCTAGTTTCAGGCTGCCTTGTCCTGCACAAGGCAGCACTGTATGTGTTCAGATCATGAAGGTTCCACTGCCTGCAGCGCTTGACTTTTTTTAACATTTTTTTGGTAAATAGGAGGAAAGGAATAAAGTCATTATTAACTCTTTGTGGTCTGAGGACTTAGCTTTGGGTACCTTCTTCCTCCTGGAGTACCACTGCAGCATAAATCAGAATTTGTAAACATGTCCATGCCTAGCAACTACACTCAGAAGCAACTATAGAGACTTGAACACTGCAAATCATATAAAGGAATGCAAAATTGTGGGTTTACATTAAATCTGCCAGGAGGTAGTCAGCCAAGTGAAAGCACACACAAAAGCTACCTCTTTCTGCTTTCAGTGTCTCACTCCCCAATTATAGAGTAATATTTGTTTTGCTGTCAATCACAATATTACTGCTTAACAATTTAAAAAATGTTTTAATCTTCCTTTCTGATTGTTTTCTTTCCCTTTGTCATCTTCTTTCATTTTATTTTCCATCTCTGTTTTTCTTGTCGCCTGGAGAATTTTAACTGTTTGTGCTGTCCTCTATACACCTCACAGTGACCCCTGTTTAATTAGAGCTTCAGTTCAGTGGGTAAAAGGTGAGCTAAAGAAAACAATAAGCACTTCCAGCTCATTACATTACCATATGCATATGTGGTTCGAGTTTTAACTGAAAATAAGCAGCTATAAAAGCCAAAAAATAAAGCAGCCTGACAGTAAATCATAAGCTGTCAGAACTTGGAGGCTGGTAAAATAAGCTTCTCTGCTCCTCCTGTTCAGCAGCCAGCTGCAAAAGCCTGCCTTGGGATGGATCTGTCAAAAACACAGGTGAGTGTCCCTTGGAACTAATCTCAAACACAATGAAAATTAAAATAGGAGATATTTTCAATGAATTATACTGTGCTCAGCAGAGTGCAATTTGAATCACCAAAGTCTGTTTCATCAGAGCATACCTGACCTGCTCTACCCCCAAGCTAATGACAGATTGTCAGACTTTTGGCCCTGCCAGGGGAGGAAAACTATTCTGTTGATTCTGGCATCTAAACCAAATATTAGTGTCAACCTAAAAGTACTAAAAGACTGTAGTGACAGGACAAGGGGTAACAGGTTCAAACTTAAACAGAGGAAGTTTAGATTGGACATTAGGAGGAAATTCTTTACTGTAAGGGTGGTGAGGCACTGGAAAGGGCTGCCCAGGGAAGTTGTGAATGCTCCATTGCTGGCAGTGTTCAAAGCCAGATTGGACAGAGCCTGCGGTGACATGATTTAGTGGGAGGTGTCCCTGCCCATGGCAGGGGGGTTGGAACTAGATGATCTTAAGGTCCTTTCCAACCCTAACTATTCTATGATTCTATGTGATTCTTTATGGGTAAAACTAATTCTATCCTGACATGTTCTTAAAAATCACTAGCACAGGAAGGAAATTTTGCAGTAAGATTTATGTTTGACTCTAGAGAAAGCTTCTTTATTCAAATGAAAGATTAATTTTAGGTAATTTTTGGACTTATATGCTAACTAATTTAATGTATGTTATATAGGAAAAAAGAATGTCTCTTTACATTACTGCTAAATATTCTGTGACATAAACATCTAAGGACTGTTAGGCAATAATCTAGTTTTACTCTTGCATAATGAGCCCCCACAATTTCATCCAGTTACTGTAGTGCAGAAGTCCTTGTGTGATTTGGATATCAGAAGCAGATCCAAATTTTCAGTCAAGGTGGAGACTCCTGCACTTCCATTTACTTCTAGTGCTTATTATGCTCATTAAGAAAACAGCAACCCTACAACCTCAACAAACATTTCAGGATTTCAATTGTACATGTTCAAATGAATCTAGTTATTTAAATAGAGTTGGATCACGTTACAGTGGAGTAACTGAAGACAAGATTGGATCTCTCTCACTCACTTTCTGAAGCTGAGCAGTATTCTAAACTGAGGATCCATAAGCTTATTACTGAATATTTACATATGAGTTTTGATGACTGCAAGATAATTACCAGCAGTTCCTTCCACAGCTGAAACTCTGTTAATGTTTTCTTCTCCTCCCACATAGTCCCAGTCTTACAAATGCATTTAAAAGCCTTGTACAGGTTGCTCCGTTTAGCACGTGCCTCCTGTGTGATCTCAGGGCAGCATACCATCATCATTTAGGCAAAATATTCCTTCTAACTTTAAAGCTATCAGCTGAAGACACTACCATTATATTTCTTCACCCGTTTTATGCATACACAGAAGATTTTTTTTCTACTTCTAATGTTTATTTTTCAGATGAAGTTCAACTATCTTTTCTTCAGTCTGCTAGGAAATTGCTTGCTGAAAGGCAACATCTGCTAAGTAGCAAAAAGTCTCTAGTTGTCAGTAAGTTAGTTAATATAGATTCATCAGGGACATTTATTGTTTTTAGAAAATTATGTAATCCATAGTCTGCTCTCTTAAAGATAAAATCTACTATAATTCAGCTATCATTTATGCTAATAATAGAGCTTAGAATCAGAGGCTGATCACAATTGTATGGATGTATGTTGTAGGGGTATTACTCCAAGATTGTCCTGTTGTAAAGACCCTTCATGTATTGAAGGGTCAGAACCAAAAGCCCTTTGCAAGGTATCTAGGTGGCTGCAGCCACATATCTACATTGAGATCAGTTCTCCTTGTGGCATCTGACAAAGTTCCTGCTGCATCCCCTGGCAGTACTGGGTGTTGCACTGTACATACTTTCCAGGCAACACAGGCCTGTGGCTCCTGCTGATGGCAATGCTGAGTGTAAATACAGTAAAGCACTCCTGTCAAAACCTGAAATACTGTGTTTCTATGGTGTGAATGTGCTAAATCACATCAAGGGCAAATTGCTAGATTGCATTGTTCAATCTGCATCACTGTTTGGGTTCTCTGCTGAGGACCAAGTCCAGCCCTCCAACCCGTGGAGATTTATTTTTGTGAAAGAAGAAGAACACTTGGACTGAACAAGCTGAGTAACTCTGCTGTTGCTATACTTTAGGCATGCTAGGGCCTTGGTGGAAATAGGTGCTCAATCCTCTGTCTCTGACTTCTTTAATTTCCTTAGGCTATACTGATTTATAAACATGAGACCTCTGCAGAGAAGCAGGTACCTTGTCATAGTCACCAAGAGCAGCCATAGTAAAAAGGCATACATTTTCCATCTTGGAGATCCCAGGTCTCAGAAAAGAAAAAAGTGGTGCAGGTGGTCAGGAGCAAGGTCGATGCAGTGGTTTTCAGTCGACCTTCATTTGCATCATAAAACCATCATCTTCCTGAGCACAAAGGAGCAGCAGGACTGGCAGCCTGCTCACCCCCACAGCAGTAGGCATGATGTGGTTTGGGAGTTGGGAATGACAGGCTTAGCTCATGAGGGATGTTTCACGCATTGACTCCATCTCTGAAACACTTGGCTCTAGACAGTGCTGTTCATCTCTCACTTTTAAGAGTGCTAAAAGATTTCTCTCCTTTCTGTGGGGGTGACCAAATGCAATTTAAGTAAGTGCGTTTCTGCTGAAGCACCAATATTTTTTGGTTGCCATTCGTTGTTCCCATTCTTACAAAGAATGATCTTCCTGTCAACCTAATCTAAATGATCATTTGGAGACTGCAAAGCTATATGTCATTTTTAAGCTACTGTATCATGATGGCCTTAGGGAAATTCTACAGATGCCTTGCCACAATCCATTTCTTCCCCATGAAGAGTTACTAGGCTAGACTGCTTGGATTCGTTTCCCACAGCTGTTTACCTCTTTGACCCCAAAACTACAAAGGTATGGTGCCAATGAAATACAAAGGAGACCGCCTTTTATATTACTGACTATAAACATTAATTTCCAAAGTAAAAAGGGACAGGAGATAGTATTCTTCTAGCTGAATGAAACTACTTGGTTATTTTGTGTTCAATTTTTAATGATTTTCTTCTTTCTTTCCTTTTTCTGTTAACCTGTAGACATAGATAAATGAACAACACAATGTTAATGTGCTTATTAGTCTGGAATCATTTAAAAGAGACTAATATGTCCCTGCAAGAAAATTGTCAGCTCAGGTCTATCATGGTATCAGTCATTGCAAGCTGTTAAATTTCTGCAGCAGAGCTACTAGGTAGATACCTTGTTTTATTTATTTCTTCAGTTCAAACATACCCCATTTCCGTTTTGGCCACAGTTGTTCCTATCTGGTTGAGCTTATTTATTTGAAGTTATTTATAGGTGATACTGTCCCCAGCTAACAACTCAGCATGCAAGAGCTGATGAATATTAAATTATAATTTCTCTAAAAACCAAAAGCAACAAATCTAGGTCAAAGATACTGCCTTGGGCAAAGTCCACACAGGTTCTTTTGCATCATTGAATATTACATCTTGTGTCTTTCAGTTTAAAATCATGTATATCTGATTAGGCAGGTGCCTTTTTATGCAAGGGGCATATCATTTAGGAGCATCTCAAGAGATAAGTGCTCAAATCATGGCCTATGCATTACAAAAAAGAGCCCAAAATATTACTCCACAATATCCATTAATCTGATGTCTGATCTTTGAGATGTAGGTTTGCTGCTGCTGCATGTCCTGTTTTGAGGAAGACACTCACTCCTAAACATTAGGTCACTGATCTAAACAAAGAACAAGAGGAATTTGGGTGCACCTCACATTCTCACTTGCTGAAGTTGTTACTTGGTACAAAAAATCCACTAAATGCCTCTGCTTTGACATTTCACTTTTATATCTGTTTTGCTGCATAACTGCTAGTTTCCTGGTCATCCATGCTGTGCTTATACTACTCTATCCACATTCTCTCCTCTGGCTGGAATTAGTTATCTCCTAACACAGGCCAATATTCTTCTGGATCCACAGAAAGCCTGGCTAAGTCAGCCTTCTGCAGGATGTGCTGGCTTCGAACACTAAGAATGTGAACATATCCATACCAGGTGTGGCTAAGGAACCAAGGTTTATTCCTTCACAATCTGCAAAGACTCTGTAGGCACACCCTACGTGAACTGGATAATTTCAGAGCCTGATGCAAGGATATTAATCTGGAAAATAACACACCTAGAGTTCCTTTTTTCTCACTCAGTAGATGCGGTTTGGGCATTCATTTAACTGGACAAGAAACCTGCATTCATGCAATGAATTCCTCTGTTGCAAGAAATTATATTTTCCACACATAGGTATGTAGAAAAATTAATGCTGCAACGAGGAATTCTTTCTGTTCCTTGGCATCCTCCAGACATCCAGGAATAGGTCTATATCCTTATATGTTATGGTTTTGAAACTTTTATTGATTTCACGTCCTCAGTAGTAATTCACAATACAATTAACTCTTTATTTTGGATTGATAGCATGACTAGAATAGGGAAAAGCAGACAAAAAAGATCATAAAAATACAGTAGAATCATAGAATAGTTAGATTTGGAAAGGACCTCAAGATCATCTAGTTCCAACACCCCTGCCAGGGACAGGGACACCTCCCACTAAACCATGCCACCCAAGGCTCTGTCCAATCTGGCTTTGAACACTGCCAGGGATGGAGCATTCACAGACTCCCTGGGCAGCTCATTCCAGTGCCTCACCACCCTTACAATAAAGAACTTTTTCCTTATATCCAATCTGAACTTCCTCTGTTTATGTTTTAACCCATTGCCCCTTGTCCTCTCACTACAGTCCCTCATGAAGAGTCCCTCCCCAGCACCCTATAGTCTCCCTTCATATTCTGGAAAGCTGTTCCTGTTAATGAGAAAAAAAACTGAAGCAAACTGTTTAAATGCATGTCTACAATTTTTCTGATTGTGCTTCTAGTAATTTAATGTATTTACATTCTTTGTTGATGAAGCATCTTCTGCACTTTTCTGTCTTGGAAGATCATAGAATCATAGAATGATTAGGGTTTGAAACAACCTTAAGATCATCTAATACCAACCCCCGGCCTTCACATATGTGTCTTCTGCCGTGCCACCAAGAGCTGGAATATCACGTTTCCTGGCTATACACTGACAATTTCCTCTAGGGAAGGTATAAATTGTTTGTTGCACAGGAAAAATTGTTTAGCATGTGGCAGAGAAAGATTGCTTTCACTTTTCAATTCTGTGGCAGAGGGTATTTTCCTTTTATATAGCCTATTTAATAGTTACTAGGAATGCCATAACACCCCCTGTACAGTATTTTGTAGTGTAGCTATTGTTAATGGTCTCAGACAGATGAAGGACATATTTTAAGATATTTGAATAATGCTTATGAATGTTTGATCTTGACTATGGATTTATTAAAGTTATTTTTTCTCTAACTCCCTGCTGAAAACAAAATTGCATCTGTATCTCTATAAACACATTTGTTAATACACCTGCCAGCCTTCTTTCTTCTAATGCATTATTATGTTTTTTTCCTCATTAAAACTGAAATAACCAGCAATAATTATGATTATATACTTATTTTTAATGCATTAAAAGCTGGTAGGTATGACTGCAGCATATGCACACTTTCAGAACTGTAACCACTCTACTTCCCCCATTCCCATTATTTACCAAAGCATATATTAAATTTAACATCTTAAAGAATTTCCATTTTAATAAATGAAAAGCTTTGTCATGCAACAAAATAACAGGTTGTTTTCTTGTTTTAGAAAATGCTGTATTTAGATACTATTCAGCATCTGAATATGTCAGATGCTGATCCAGCTGTGCAGGAGAGCTGTATCTAATGAAAATTATTCTTTCTTAAATTTCTTGCCTCAGCAAAATTTTGTTTGTTTTTTAGTGATATAGGAAACCCGACACACAGAGGTAAGCAATGATGTGTTGATAGTGCTGGAAGGACATACCTGTAGGTTAGAGAACTGTTTACTTTGAACTTATACAGGTATAGCTATTTGTTCATTTTTACTTGCTCAACACATTTTTTGCGTTTATGATTTCTATTATAGACTATCATCATTCCTAATGATTGAATATCATTCCTATATGATTGAACACCATTAAAAATCAATGGGATCAAAACCCATATTTTAATATGTTTAAGTATTTTTCTTAAGGAAAGCCAGCCAAAAAAATAGACCTTTGGTAGAAAATCAAAACGTTAACATCTTAATAGTGTGAACGTTTGTTTCTCTCCTGATTATGGATTGCCCAAATCTGTTTGTAGCATAATCAGCAGGAGAACTGCCACTCACTTTAATGAAGCAAGATCAAGGCTGCAGCTGTTATCAGGATGAACACATTCTTTATGAGGATTCCTGCATTGCCCACCATATACAGAAGTGTAACAGTTTAAAAGATTAAAGAAATTGGTATTTAGCAGGTGTTATGTCAAGAATGAAGATGTTGGTGGAAGAGTTATTTCATCCCATGAGAGCTGCCAGAATTCTGTGTCGGCTTCTGGACACCATTTTTAATGTGAAGCCACAGAGTTTCAGGTCAGAGGGTGGCACACCCAGGGTAGTAAGTCACAGATGAAAGCAATAAGCTGTGGCACAAACGGATTGTGTCTGAACATAATTTTGTGTATCAGATTTTTTTTGTACCTAGATTATCCTCTATTCCCCAAATTCTGAGGACTTTGATAGTTTGATTCATTTAACCAAACTGCTTGTTGTTTTCAAGCAAAAAGCACTCAAGATGCATGGACGTGTGCAACCAAAAAATGTTTCAGTACACAATTTATTTGATTATTTTTTTAAAATTATTCATGGGCTATAAATCTATGCAATTTCCCTGAGAAAACCTTTGAACAGGCAAATAATCAAAACCACAAAGTTTCCTTGCACAGGTAATTTCATCATAAAGAGAAACAAAATTTTACACTTAAGCTCCAAGAACAACTCTGAAGAACAGATATTTGTTTAAAAAAAATTCTGACTCTGAAAAGAGATCCAAAGAAAAAACAGTCCCATAACTGAGCACAGACTCATTCTTTCTTACCAGTAATTTGTAGGTTGACATCTGCATGTTGTCTGCTACAAAACGTGACATCAGTTTATTTCCATTTGAGTTTTGTACAGTTAAAATTTTGTTTTCAAAAGTCGCTTGAAGCTTGTTGAATTAGAAATTTTGTAACTCTGATTCACCTCTCTGTTTCATACAGCATTTTCTTATTGATGATAATAATGGTTGTTATTTCACACTTGGAGCATATTATTAATGTTTGTTAATGTTAATTTAGTTCCTTTATTACTATTTATTATTGTTGATACTTATAATGATACATTATAACGATAATATCCAATAATGTGTGGTGATAATCAGTAATATACTGAAACAACAGCAATAGTAATAATGACAACTGATGAATAATTAATAGCATTTAATAACACTCAAAGCCTCCAATTAGAAGTAAAGTCTTATAAAGTTTTAGAGGCACTTAGAATGCCACAGTCTTTCTCTCTGTCACGCATTCAGCAGCAGCAGTCATTTTTTCTCCTTCTTAGTAGCTGGTGCAGCACTGTGTTTTTGACTTTTGGCCTGGGAACAGCGCTGATAACACCAGTGTTTTCAGTTACTGGTTGGTAATGTTTTGTTCTGACCAAGGACTTTCTGAGCCTCATGCTCTGCCAGGAAGGAGGGGAAGCTGAGAGGAAGCAGAGACAGGACACCTGACCTAAACTGACCAAACAGGTATTCCATACC
>JASSUY010037673.1:25358-36238 GCA_032466535.1 Forpus xanthops | reverse complement strand
TGTAATGTGGAGAACCTCTAGTTCCACACAAAACCAATTTGCCCATGCCTCCCCAAATCCCTTCTTTTGCTTGTTATTAAGCAAACACATGCAGGCACTGTGCTTTGTCGGGCCAAAGCAACCAATGTGTTCATTGCTCAGTTCCAAGAAGCTCTGTGTCAGAGCCATGGGACCACGGACAGGGTGCCAGCACCACAGACTTCTGCCTGAGGCAGCCCAGTCCTGTCTCAGCTCCCTTCTCCAAGCCCTCTGCTCTTTCTTATGGAACAGAACAGCTGAGCTGCCAGGTCCAGCCTGCACAACGTGTGTTACATCCACTGCCATGACCCTTGTCCTAGTGGGCAAAACCAGAGTGAATTAAATGCACTAGGTGCCTAATACAAATGGCCAAGTCTGGTTATATTTTTTGAAAATCACATAATTCACAATTGTTTAAAAGAATGAAATTTCCTAACCCTAAAGACACCCACGTGGAATGGGGTGGAACAAAGAACCTGAAAACTTTCCGTGAAAACTGGCCAACACTTACGAACAATTTACTTGGTGATCCCCAAAGCTGCAGATTTTAGTTCACAAGGAAGTTTACACATCTTTGCTAAAAGAGGATATGAAAGCAGTTATAAAAAACAGGAATCAAAGTATAACAAATGAAACAAGGAAACATCTGTGACAATTAGGATAAGCTAAAGCTAATATATGTGAACAACTTGTAAGAAAAGTCAAATGTATCAACACTACCAACAAAATACAAAAAGTTCACCTTTGATACAATAAATTCTAATAATTGATTATTATGTGCAGTAATTAACTGTTACTAAACAGAGAGGGTAAAATGTCAATAATGTGGAATAAAACATTCCTGGTGCACATTTGTAATCAAACTAGTTGATGTAAAAATATAATCAGTCATATAATAGTAAAAATGTAGGTTAAATTGCATCTGTTAAATATAAAGATACTGAAATTACGAAGTCCGAATACTTGTATCTAATAATTCTAAAGGAATCATTTGGAAATTCTTCAAAGGCTTCTGGCTAATCCTTAGTTTGTCTTTGAGTATGACTTTGGGAAGTCTTTTGGAGACCTGGAAGTCTGGCTGCAGGTCCTTAAAAGGGACACAGGATTGACTTGTATATGCAATAAATAATGTCAACACTTGACAAGTATCAGGAAAGAGATGAAATAGAAATATGTTTAACCTTAGCTAATGTAATTGGACTGGAAGTAATTTTTTTTTTTTTTTAATTTTCTCTTTTTTTCCACAATTTTAATTGTGAAGACTCTTAGATCACCAACTCTAACTATGTTGTAAACATGTATCAGGCCCTGATTTCTCAAAGGAAGCCTGTCAGAAAAGCTTACAGAGCTCCATTCAGAAATGGAGAACCCAAAACTACATGACAGTCTTTGTCTGTGATGCATGAAGAAGGTCTGACAAAAAAAAATAAAAGAACAGCTCACTTGGACATTCAAGCAGTTGCATGGGAAAAGCCCTGTTCGTGACCTCAGAGCTCAGCAGATTAGAAAGTTATTGTACTCTTACAAATATTTTGGTTTGTAGGGAACCATAATCTCATCCAAAAAATATGTGACAAACAAAAAAACATTGATATTGAACATTGCAAGGTGGAAGAAGACTGCTGCAGGAGACCAAAGAGGGGAAGATGAACAACAAGCTCCTGCAAGAGGGAGCAGGTTTGCAGGTTTGTTTGGTGGCAGCTGAACTGAAAGGCATTGGAGGAACGAAGGGTATGTATCAAACACAGCTTAAACCTAAGAAAACCAAAGTTTGCTGACAGAGTCAACTAGCAGTTGCTGTCTGACATTATGAACTAATTTAATGAGAAGCTAACATGCCTAAGGAATGGACTACAGAAGCCCATCAGGAAGAAAGAGGGAAAACCATGTAACTGCGTATTGTGCCAATAACAACTCAAAATAAACTTGCGACAGTGAGTCAACACATAAATTACATATGAGAAACAGAAATGTATATTCTGGGAAATGGTAATGATGAGGGCTTGAAGTCACATTGACATGAGTGGCAATTTGTAAAGCAGTAAGTCAGTGAGGCTTGAGGATCTGATACCGAGAAATGCATCTTTTTTAGGTACAAATAATAATGAAGGCCTAATCATAGTTAAAGGGCAGCAAGGATCATAATTCAGTTAGATTTTCAAATAGTACAAAAATTAACCCTAATAAATGGACAGTAATTATGCTCAATTTCAGCAAGGCAAATAGGGACTGAGAGGAACATTGGCTGGAATTAGTATAATGAAGCAGTAAAAGAAAAGTTTTCAAAGCAAAATGATGATGGACTTATTTCAGCAACATGATTAATTTTGACGTTCATGGGATTTACGTATATGCTTAATATCTCTCCTGTATGGATGTGGATTTTTAATGCAGGTCCATGTGCTACAAGGAATTGGGGCAACTGTCTTACACTGGATAATTCTGAAATTAAACAGAAAAATAAGCAGAGAAGGAAAGAGAATCTGATTTGTCCAAGGCAATAAAACAGACTACGGAAACAATAACATTTTAAAATTAAATTTTTACACAGAACATGTTAATATTAAATATTTTAATTTACATAAAGAAAAAAGATAAACAAGGATTCTTTAAAGCTGTTAATGCAAAATTCACTAACAGATCATTAGGCATTAAAATTAGATTTGATTTTTGGTTGACTATTCATAAGGATGGTTTCTTTTCTTTGGCAGAAGAGAAATATAAATAACAAAGGGAACCACGATCATGAGAAAATTGTTTTCCGTTTAGAAATTTTGACTTTTCTGAAGACACAGGTAGACAAAACCCACTATTCTGCTCCACACTATTTAACTTTTCATTGCAGGATTGGGTCCCCCTCCATTTCCCCATGCAAAAAAAAATTGCAGAGTTTAGCTTTTAAAATCCCCCTAAAATAACATTACACCCCCAAATGTCAGGACTTGTAACCAAATCAGTCATCTGAAAACTCAGTGATTCTTTTCACTCAGGAATAAGAACTTTTCTGAATTCTAGGATAACTTGTTGGCTGTTAATGGGCAGAATGGAGGGAACTGGCAGACATGTCCCATGCAGAGATCCTGAATTTAAATTATCAACTATAGTTTTCTTTGCCAACTGATCTTGAGGATGCTACCTTCATCTTTCTCATATCCTTATCTCCATGGTTTTACTATTGTCACATTTATTCGTTCATAAACTAGATAGGAATATTTATGGAATAAGTATCTCATTTTCTCATGAGCTCAGCAGCAGGCACCATGACAACCATGTCCTTATTTAGATGTTATTGACATAAAAGTAGGATTTAGTAACTATTATTGCTATTAATACAAAAAAGGCCCTCATCTGAGGTCCTTATCAGTGTGAAACATAAAAGTTAATGAAAAAGTGAACAACACTGTTATAAGTAACATTGAAAGGCACAAATATGTCACTAGAGTTTGACAATGAAAAAAGGAAGGTGCTCAATCTCAGGGAGAACTTTACTAAAAAATCAGTAATACTCTATTATTATTCGATATATGCTGTCTCTAAAACCTCTACCTAAAGATCATATCTGTATGTGTATACTATATGTACACACGCATATATTTAATAGAGAGTACACAAAAGAAGCCAGGCTAATGCTTGGTGCTAACTTTCTTCAAAGATGGTTTGCTAAATGCCAGTTATTGTCACTAGATGCTTAACCTGTGCAATTTTAACGAAAGAGACAACACTGAATAGCAAAATATAGAGCAAAGAATTATCTCCCCTCTGCCTCACATCATCTGCCTGCATTCTCCATAGAGCCAGAGGGAAAAGCCATCTCCCGCTTGCCCACCAAACCACATATTTAATCCATGTGCTTATGTCAAATTTAATTACAGCACATTTGGCATAAAATAACAGTCCACATTCTTGGAGAGAGGAACTTAAGTAGTTAATATGTGTGATTGAATGCAAGTGCTTTGCTGAATGTTTATGAGAAACCCCAGACAAGAGAAATGGTGATATTTTAAGTGTTTAAACACCAGCTTGCCTGTCCTGCACTGAAGCCCCACATCCCCCCATGGCATCTGCTCTGATAGAAGCCTTGCACCAAGAGAAGTGCTCTTGTACGTAAACCTGGCCAAGCTTCATGCAGCAAACTCTCCACTCTCTTAGCGATAAAGCCATGTTAATGGAAATGAAAGATTTTGATACATGTTTGTACCCCTCTTTGATGCTCCACAGTTTTGGACAACATAAATGAGTGCGGCGAGGTGCTGGCAGAGGTTGCCCAGAGAAGCTATGGCTGCCCCATCCCCGGTAGTGTTCAAGGCCAAGCTGGACAGGGCTCAGAACAATCTGGTGTAGTGGAAAGTGTCTCTACCTGTGCCAGGGGGTTGGAACTGGATGAGATTTAAGGTCCCTTCAACCCAAACTAGTCTTGGATTCTACGGTTCTGTGAAAATTTGCCACAAGAAGCTGGGGATTTCCCTCCGACCAAGACAGTGGCTCTCAGCCACCAGATGTCTTTGAGTTGCATTGCAACTGCTGCAGCTCCAAAAGACGCAGTACAGAAATCTGTGCTCTGGGTTTTAAGATCAGCAGTGACCTTGCAAGCTGACGTCCCATAAGGCAAACAACAATTTCACAGATACTCGTGCACTAAGATTAAAAGCTGTGGTAAAGCTGAGTTGTTTTTCTTACTAAGGAACAAGGCCTGATGTAGAGGCTTCAGATAATGTTTTCATTTTCTTTTTTTCCCCACTTCAAAGTCCAGTGAGTGGCTTTCCTTCACAGCAGGTGTTGATCAACTACTGTTTCCTGTGACTATTCATGGAAATGAAGAAGGCATTACAGGAGAGGAGCTCTGGCTCCTGGTACCTGCATGCCCTGCTACAGTGCACTTCCCTGTAAGTTTTTGTCAAATTGTCCTCTAATAACCCACTTACAAATGTTGCTTGGAGAGATAATATGAGTCCTCCTGCCTTTTTCTCTTATTCAATGGCTTAAAAATATCAGGGTACTTCTTTCTTCTTTTCACACGAGTTTGTAGAAACCAGAGATCTCCAAAATGGAAATTTCCTTTTACTGTATTCCCCAGAGTCTCTAAAGAAGCATATCTAAAACCTGAAAAGTGGGTCTGGATTTACATTCAGGCACAGATTTACTAGGGAGAGTTAAGAATGGAGCAAAGAAGATGCAAAGATCATTCAATTCTCACATGGGAATCAGTTGGCATGGCACAAAGGGAAACTTGAGGACAAAAAGTCTGACATCTAAGTGAAAAGATGTGGCTATGATCTCTGGGTCACAACATCCCTGCATAGACCATATCACAGAGATGTGGGGAAGCACCATTTTCCCCAAGACCGCCCAGTGTGAAGTGCTGCTAAGACCAGAGCCTGGGCTGTGGAGTCCTCCTGGCCAGCCCTGCACAACTGTGCTTGAAAGTTTATGTTCTCAACCATTGCATTAGCATGGAAATGTCTGCTAAAACTGGATATTGGATGGAAAGAATATGTTTATTTATGTAACTCCTTAGGTGGGCTTGGTGCCCTGTGCAGGACACGGTGCATGCTGGCTCTAGCTGGCTCCTACCCATGGTCCTGGGGATGGGATATGAAGCCAGCAGAGACTTAGAGCCTGGGAATGGGAGATGGAGCCAGTGGGGACTCAGAGCAAGTTTCAGAAACGAATCAAAATTCATAGCAGTGGCCTGGAGTGATGGGCAGGTTTGGGTAGAAAGCCTGAGAAACAAGGACAGTGTGATAGAAGTGTAAAAAGGATGGAGACAGGCTCCTTGTGAGGGTGTGCAGTGGAGGCACCAAAAGCAGCACTGAGCAGGAGTTTGAACAAGGGAAATTCTGAGTAGCTACTAAAAAAAAATATTTCATGAAAGTCATCAAAATGGGGATGAGGCACCAGAGAGGTTGCAGAAATTTTTTATGTCTGACTGGAGAAGTCCCTTGGCAACTTGATTTCTGTTGGCCTTGCTTTCAGCACGAGTTTGGACAAGGTGACCTCCAAAGGTCCCTTCTCTCCTAAATTACACCACAGTAACCAGGAAGGCTAGGGATGTGGAGGTCATTGCAGTCAGCACCTGACATCACAGAATGTGGAGTAAAGTTCCCGTCTAAGAAATGGTTTCTGTGGATAGACCAGGGAAAGAATAAAAAGTGTTCAGCAATGACCTTGAAACAAGAAGCAGGAACAAAGAGGAAACAGCTGAATGTGGCAAGGAGGTTATAAGCCCTGGTAATGGCCTGCTCCTGTTCTCATACAATGAGAATGGAAAATCTGTTATTAACTTCAGTGACACTGGACCAGGCTCTAAAAGAGCAGACACTGAAGAGGATGACAGTGTCAGAAAAGAGAGGAGGAAAGGAGGTAAAATTTAAGTTTCACTTTCATCATGCTGAGTAGGAGTTAACTGCTGAAATTCTATTGTTGGCTATTTCAAAAATAAATATTTTGTGACAAATACAGTGGAGTGACTGCTACTGGAGTTAATTGGCTCTATATCTTTAAAAGGGTGGCATCACTTTCTTGTTGCCAGAGATTAATTCCTGGTGATTTATCTGAGTTACTGTGAGTCCTTCACCCTGCCCTGGATGCAAGAAAGGTGACAATAGCCTAAGAACCATCAGATCCAGTGGAAAATCCCAAGGAACACATGCTGTACAGCAGCTGAACCTGGGCACTGTGCATGAGAGTTTTCATCAATGTTGTTACACTTCCTTTGCTAGTAAAAGACTAGTTTGTACACTAACTGAAAATATGTATGTATAAAAAATACATATATGGAGGGCAGACTGGTTATGGAGCCTTTGATAGGTAAATATATACAATACAAAGATATATTTCTATGTCTTATAAAAAATATAAGCTGTTGAAGAAGTTGCAGTTTCTGAAAACTCAGGTTTTTAGGGTGGCTGAAACATTGCCCAGACTAAAGCAGAAATTGTATTTTTTGGTATGGAGAAGGTTATAAAAGAAAATACCAAGATCCATGAAAACACCTTTGGAGCAAAGCTGTTTTGTGGCCTGGGGTTACCGCTTGCTGCTACCACTTCTGGTTTTTATGGTTGTTTTGGTTATTTATGCCCTGTGAAGAAGCACTGGCCTTTTTGATGCAGCACACATGGTACCTCATGCCAACACAAAAAAATCCATGTGTCAAGATCAAGATATAATAGAGCCTGAGTGCTCCAAAGCCAACAGCAGCTATTATCCTCCAGCACTGTCCCACATGCCAGTACCAGCAATACTTTAAGGGGGATTATTCAGGCACAACCTAAAGTCACTTTTAGGTTTGGTCCAAGTCCCACACAAGCCTGTGGCTGACTTGGGAAAGCAAGTCTGTGCTACTGGCATTCAAGCCAGCTCTGTGCCCTGCAGAATGAGCTCCCTGTGCTTGTCCATGATTATTATTGATTGCAGATAGAAAAGGAGCCATCCTGGCATATCCTGGCCACAGCACAGGGATACTGAGGCATCTGCCAAGTACAGTGCCCTCTTCCCCTCAGGGCTGGAGTGAGTTCCCCTTCCCACGTCTGCTGGAGAGCTCTGTCTGCTTGGAGGGACCCAGGATTCCAGGCAGAGCTTTCCCATGCCACCGTACCTCAGAATAGCTCTGCTTGCCGTATTTTTAGCAAGGCTCTAGTGGGCCAGTATGTTTGATTTTCCAATGTTTCCACCCTCGCTCAAATCCTGCTCCTCAGCAGCTCCCTGTGTTTTTGCTAGTGTGTCTGGCCAGAGGTGCAGGGATGTGGATGCAGGGTGGAGGAATGGAGGAGATGGTAGCTCTGGCAGCAATAGCTGCTTTGCATACTAGGAGTTGTACAAAGCTGATTTTCTGAGACAGAGAAAGACAGAGAAAGGGGTTTCTGTAAGTAGCGGAGACAATGAGAACAAGGCAGGCACTATGCCAGGCACGGGATGGCTGCCAAAACACATATCATTAGCTTGGACCAGCTATAAGCAAGGAAATGAGAAACATATGTTGGAGAGCAAGGTTAGGAGCGAGGGACTATGGGTCAGTGACAGTCGTCCGAAAACTTTTCCCTTGTTCTTCAGCTGTGGCCCTGCAGTGTCAGATGTCATTCCGACAGCCTTCATTTCTCATGATGGCCAGGCTGATTTTGGCCTAGTTGTTTTCTGTTGTGTTTTCTTTTTTCCTTCCCCTCATGGGGGAAGAAGAGAACAGACCAGAAACACTTTGCCTTTTTTGTTTTTTTTCCACAGTTATGGGAAAATAACCCAGTTTTCTGCGATGTCTTCTGAAATCCTCACCCTTCAGAACGTAATGGTGTCCCAGGGCTGGGATTCTGCTCGGCCCTGCTGAAAAGAAATGGGTGGGTAGTGTATTCCTAAGTAGTTCTTGCTGTTCTTTCTTAAATATAATTAGATGTACCTCATTACCTCAGACTAAAGGCCTTTTGTACTTCTTCAGGGCTGTGTTTCCTGAAAGCCACAGCATGCCACGGCTTGCAGCATCCAGTCTTATTTTATCACATTAACAGTGTATTTTAAACATTTTTACCCATCCTCCAAGCTGTTTGCAGATCATTTCATTTTTCTCCAAAGACTACTCCCCCATGATGTTACTTACTGATATTTAATGAAGTGTTTGAAGTTCCCTCTCCCCTTCCCAGCACCATTACGTTTTTCCTTCCTTTGATGGAGCTTTCACTTGATAGCACCTCAAAGATCATTGTTACTTCCCTCCTAATGCTGAAATATTCCCAGACAGTGAAGGGCCTAATAAGGACCTTAGACAGCATCCCAAGAGACTTTCGTTCGACTACTGTTCTGCAACAGACTACATTGGAACTTGACAGGCCTCTCCACTTCATCCGTATTTTGTAGAGGGATGAGCACCTTGTGAAGTCTCAAATAGCCTCAGATCTGAAATGCAGAAGTGGTTTGTTTTGCTTTTTGGGCTTGGAAATGTGTGCTGAGCAAATACAGAAATGCAAAGATGTGAAGAGGAAGATCAGATACAAAAAGCAAAGCACCATTCTTCATGGAAAAACCTTGCCACCAAGGGAGGCTGCAAGATAAGATGTGGAAATGGTGGCTTCTGACTTCCACTGCAGCATGGAGAGCAGAATATTCTGGTTAGAGCAGTGTGGCAATTCCTTATCAGGCTATGTGTGGCCATCTGCCTTGAGCACATGCTCTTTTATTTTATGTTTGTAACCCTTGTCCTGGAAAATGCTTATTCTCCTGCTCCTGCCATCCCATCAAAGATGTGCAACAGGTGCCAAAGCAAGAAAGGCACTAATGTGTGAAAACTTACAACAATTAGTTGGACATGTTATGTGTAATGCACATGGTCTGGAGTCCAGAGTAGCTTACTTGTCAAGGACCTTTTTTCAATCTTTCAGTCACGGGGTGGCTTGGTTTGGTTCGGTTTTATTCTGGTTTGGGTTTGATTTTTGAATTGAAGTCCAAAGAGTAACTACTTTTTTTTTGAAAGAAAAAAATAGAAGAATGGTTCTTTTTGTACAAAGTTGCCACAAGGTTTTTCATTTACAGCCAAACCCCCTAGACTAAACGAGATGGTGACATACTACATTATGTTAGTCTATTTCATTTGTTTGTTTGCTTACACATGTAGAAGGTTTTTCCTTCTTCATTCTCTTTTGCATTCAGCTGATGCAATCGAAGTACTGTTCTTTTGCATATATGCTATTCATTTTGATTCAGAATAAAAATCTCCATCCTTAATCTACCGAAAGGTTGTGAGCTATGGTTCACATTCTATAGCAGAACAAATAATGAAAGTGCTAAATATAAACCTCTATATCTATATCCATGTGTTTGTTTTCATGGGGACCCCTGAGTTTATGGTAAAGAACTGCTTCAGTGTTAACTTCAGATCATTCTAATCTTCTTCTAATCATTTTATGATTCTATGATTAATTATTTCACGGTGATGTAAGAATATACATAAGTATGGTTTCACAGTGTCTTCTACTCCTGGATGATGTTACTCACTGACAAATTATAGCACTGGCTATTATTTGTCTAATAGGAAATGATCTGGTCATTTCTTGCCTTACACATTGGCCACTCTTGCTCTCTGAGCCCTGTAGAGTTCAGACTCTTCAGAGCTGAAGAGAACTGTGGCATTTGGTTTTGAGCAGGGATGTGGTGGAAACTGAAGTCTAAGGCACGCCAAATCAACCCAGAGATCTGATTCTGGAGGAAAGTCTAAGAAATGACAGTAAAGCAAAAAAGTTTTTACTATATACTTCCCTTTGCATGATATGACTACGAAAGTAGTCTAAAAATAAAAATAAATACCTCCAATGTAAGCATGCACCATAGAAAAAAAGTCACAGGCAATGACTGGGGAATTAAGCAACTCAAAGAAAGGACATAGCATAGTCAAATTTGTAAGTCTCAAATTTCAAATAGTTCCCAGTGTGACCTTTTAGTTGCATGACATAAAACCTCAGATCTAAAAGCTTCATAGGTTGGTGCAGTGACAGGCAGTGATGCTCTCTGGACATCACCACGTAGAAACATCCTCAGAAAAGCAGAATGTAATATAAATGCCTAAAAGTTTGCAAGAAATAATTTCACACTAATAACTTTTAATCACTTTCCAGGCCCTAAAGCCTGCTCTGAGAGTGGGACAGTCCCCAGCAAGCCTCCTGGAGGAAGCCAGAGTACCGAGTTTTGAGGGAAACAGATAAGGTCCATGATCAGGTTTGAAAGGAAAAGGGAGATGAAGCAAAGGACGTACATAGACTTGATGGCAGGTAGAGACCAAGCTCAGGCAAGAAATTAAGAGCACAGAGCTAGGCAAGGAGGAAGACAGGCTCAGGCTGGGGGTGACTATTATTGCATTCATCACCTGTGCTGACTCCAGCCAGGGA
>JASSUY010037672.1:40910-79271 GCA_032466535.1 Forpus xanthops | reverse complement strand
GCAGGAGAGGACAGGAAAGGAACAAATGTGAAGGGAGAAAACTGTGTATAAAATAGCAGAGAGAGCTGCTTTGTCTTATACGTTTCCAAAGGGGATGAAAACTGCAGGCTCCAGCATGTAGACCACCCTCTATGTCCTCTCAGCACATGTTGTCTGGATCCTGGAGGGTTTAGGATCCAGAGGACTCCCTTGGTTTATGTAGCTTATCATCCAGGAGCAGCCAGGCTGGCTCCAATGTGACTTGTGCTGTAAGGGAAAAAGGGAGATGAAGGAAAAGTTGCCTCAAGCAAAGCACCAGAAAAAGCCCATTGATGACTTGCCCGAGCAAAACAAATCATGACCTCAAAGCAGGACATGTGAGTCCCTTTCCAGGCTCATCAACGTGAAACATTTTGGGTCAGGTTTAAGAGGCATCAAGAGGCATCTGAGGATAGATCCCAGCAAAGTGGCAGAGGTGTTTCAGATTTGCCTAAAATAAATAACAACTTTTAGGTTTCTCTCAGGGTGCTGTGAAGTATAGAAACACAGGAACACACTGGGGTAACGCAATAAAAACTTTCTCTCGCAGCGTAAGACCCTACCCAGCTTCTCCACCACCCTTGCAAACTGGACATGGCTTTGGGGCAGACTCACAGTGCTGCAGAGTCAGGATAACCACCAGTCTGCCTCATTCTTGGTGGGAGCAATATGAGGCTCATCTTCAGCATGTCACCTGGAGCAGGTCCAGGGGTGTGTGGGGGAATTACTATGGACACACCACTTTGGAGAGTGCTCTCTTACTGCTTTCCCTGGAGAGGGGAGACAGCTGGGAAAACGCTGACAGGGCTAAGAGGCAGAGTGGGACAGAGAAACCTGCCAGGCTGGGGAGCCAGCAGCACTACTCACCTCCAAGGGATGCAGAGGCCAAGTCTTCTGCGTCTCTTACTACCTCTCCTTGCTCATTCTTTCCCTGGGGACCCCTTCAACACAACCGTGTGCAGCATGAATCCATCTGCTCCCAGCACTGCAGCTGCCAACTCTTAGCTCTTCTCCCTTTTGCCCATTTCCCTGCAAACACACTTATTTCTCCTGTCCTCACCTTTCCACACAGGGTATCTCCTGTTAGCCTGCATCCAACTCCTGCCTCTCAGGTTCTCTCTCTGTGCTCTCTTTGCTCCAGGTCATCCCAGTCTCACCACTAGCCTCCTTGCTTTCCTGAGTCCTGATTTAGTAGGGAGCAGATTGGCTGCAATGCTCCTCTCTAGACAGGTCCCACGCCATGGAAATGCTGAGGTGGGCATTCTGCTACATCCAAATGGTTAACATGGACACGGCAACTAGAAAGCCTGTAAGACCACAAAGCATCATTCCTGGGGAATTAGTACTGACAGGAATTGACACTGTGCTCTGCAGCTGGCTTCCTCTGTACAATGCCTTGTGCCAACAATTACTGCAGGCAGGAAGAGGAAGATAAGTGGATGAATGGGTGGTTCACGGAAGATCCATGGATGGAGGGATGAATGAAGGGCAGCTCAGATGGATGGTGGGTCCAGTTAAGGTTCCGCTGTAAATTCCCGAATTCCTCATATTAATTTACTTTCCCATCTGCTGCAGTGAAACCAAACACCCCAAATTTTCCTTATTCCACAGTTTTCCCATTTTCTGACAACAATTTGATGCCATTCTGTTGGTGCCTTGCTTGCCAATCTCTTTCTATATGGCATGAAATGCTGTAGAGAGCTAGCAAACATTAACAGCCTTCCCACAAGTGCATTGTCTGCCTCAGGATGCAGGATACTCTGCAGGGCAGTCTGCATTTTCCCCTGTCCCATCTGTGACACTGTGTATTCTGATCAGCTACCAAAACCCTTGCACTGATCTTGCACCCTCAATCAGGCATAAACATTTGGGAAACAGAGGCTGCTCATCCCTGTCTCCCCCAAACACTGTGATTTTCATACCATCAATAAAGTCTGTACAGCTCTGGGCTGTGAAGATAATTCTTCTTGGCTAGTTTTCAGCATGGCTAGAGTTACCCAGGGACACAGATCACAGGCAAAAGGCAGCAGCAATCCCCCAGTTTACTAGATTTTAGCCCCTTGGTTCTCCATGTCTCACATCTACTGCCCACTTCAGGAGCCAAGCTGGTCAGAGGGCATGCAGGGATCTTGCAAGGGCAGTGTTTTGCATGCCACAAGTGGTTTTGGAGCAAGCAACAAGGTGTTATTTGGATGGAGTCAGTGGAGTAATAGCCTTATTTTCTTCAGGAGATGAGAGACGACAGAGCTGGTGACGCCAGTGACTTAGCAGAGAAGGGCAAAGGATAACGCTGCTCATGAGCTCTGCACGTCTGCAGCAAATGCTGATGGAGCTGGGTGACATTTTGGACAAAAGAATTCTTAAAGCAACCCAAGCCCTTTGTGGAACTTTTCACTTCAATAGAAACCTCTTTGTTCTTGATTTATAATTCTGCATAATAAGCAAAAGAAAAATGACAACCAGGGGTTTGTTCTGATTTTTGGATCCCAGCACATGTAACAAAATCGAGCTCTGAGAGCTGATTTTAGGAGGGAGGGAGGGCGGGTTGTATCCAGCCACTCATCCGTAGGAAAAAAAAAAGGAGGGAAAGTGAAGCCATTGGCAGTTGCACACAAACTCAGAAAGGCAGAAGGAAAATGTCAATGCCATGTCACAGCTCTGGCTGGTACAAGACAGCTCTTAGAGATGTGAAAGGGCTGTTTGGGATCATGTACCCTCTGTTCCATAAATTACAAGTGAGTTGAGGGGGGTAGAGCAAAGCTGGGCTGGTCGGCGGGTTTGGGAGAAGGTCCCAGCTGGTTCCTATTTCATCCAAAGTGGGTCACCTGCCCCGGCTCCTGTTGCCTCTCGCTTTCAAACTTGGCTTCCTCTAGCGAAAGGCTTTGGGTGGTGGTGGGTGTCTTGTCACGGTGCTTTGGTTATGCTCAAAACCAACTGCGAAGTTACCTCCATGCCTTTCTGAGCCCTTTATTTCCAGGAGACATCTTTGGGATAGGCAGAGTCAGAGCGATAGAACAGACACCCCCTTCACCCCACACCGCTCAGGGTCCCGTGGTGTTGAGGCCTCACAAGTCAAACAGGGGCTGGCACAGTGCAGGCGGGCAGGCTGCCCTGCAGGCTGTAAATCATACTCCACATTCTTCCTGTGGCATCTCTGTCAGGACACATCCCCCCCAAAAAAAGTATATCAAGCCTGCACCTCTCCACTGCCTCCCCACTCCTGCCCAGCCACACTCCAGCAGTCCCCACACCAGGGATCAACACTCACCCGCTTCTTGTAATGTTTGAGCATGAAGAAGTATTAAATTGTAATTTGCCTCCTTGGCACTCTTTCCCCTTCTCTCCTTCCTCTCCTCCATCCTCACTCTCCTCATCCTTCTGGGCCCATAAATCTTAATTGTGTCTGTGACTTAGGTTTTCGTTTCCTCTCTCCCTCTGTCTTGCTCTTCCTTTTTTTACAGTGTTAATTAATCATGTTTAGGCCTGGTCCCAGCTGTTACCACAAGGAGAGTCCCTAGCCAGCTCCTTCTCTCTGCCCCCAGCCCAGATGCAAATCACTGTTGGATAAATCCAGCCAGTTGGAGGAATTCTTTGGTTGTCCATCAGCCGAGATACAGGGATTCACCACACTCCCCCTGCCACTGCTGTGTAATGCTGCTTGCAGCTCTATGTGTAATGCCTCTGTGCTGTGCCTACCCCATTCCCACCTCCAAGACTGTAATAGCCCCATTACAGGGGTGGAAGGGTGTCTCTGGAAAGATGTTGAGGGGCCTTTTGCAAGGAGGACCTGACAGTCCAGCTGTACATGGATAAGAGCAAGCTGTGATTGAGGGGCTTCTGTCTCCCTCTGTGCCTGGGAGGGATGCAGAGGGGAGAATTGGCCTCCCTCCTTCAGAAATCATATGGTGGCAACCTTGGCAGAACTTCTGTGAGGTACAAATGTGAGGTTAGGCCCTGCAATCAGCCCCCCGCCCCATTCTCCCATCTCCTCTCAGTGCTTAGCACTGCTCTCTGGGAGCAGCAGCAGTGTTTGCATCAGCTGACAGGGCTGGCACATCTCTGTGCCACGTGGCACACCATTGCCAGAGGTGACCTTGTGTCTGGCACTGCTGGGATGCATGGGAACATGTGGGGAGGCAGCCAGAGGGTGCTCACTCTTCCCAGAGCCGCTGCCAGTGGATATTCAGTATCACAAAAAATGGAAAGATCCTTCTGTGTGCTACTAGGAATGGTTGGGAATCCTTGTCTTGGAGAGACAGATGACTGGAATAGCAGAGGTGGGAAAGGTCAGGCCTGCCATTGCATGGTGAATATGCATATCTCCCTTAGCAGGGGCTGGAAGGAAAGGGTGCTCAGGAAGAGCCCAGTGGTATGGCGTGTGCAAAGGGTGCCTGAGCCCTGGCAGTGATGGTAGAGCTGGCACTGAGGAGCTCTGTGAGAGATGCAGAGGACATGGAGAGCAAACTGGGTACAGTTGGACATCAAAGGCCTGGACTATGCACCCCAACTGACATGTGAGTATGGCTAAGGCAAGGATTTATTCAGACATGCCCAGCTGGTGCAGGCTCCCAGCACTCCCAGAGTTGTATTGCTCCCCAGCAGTGCACCAGCCTGTCACACTAGGGATTGCATGGGCCAGCAATGTGAAAAGCTTGTGCCTGTCTTGCCCCTTAACACCATGTGTGCTCCCCAGCACACATCCCAGCTCCTTGCTGGGGCTTTTATTGGGTCCCAGGCTGCATCCCTGGATCAGTACTTCTCGTTTCCTAATGCTTCTGGTTCCTAATGCCTCCCTGCCCTGCTGCCTGTCCCTCTAAATTATACCCTTTCATCCCCTCAGGACTGGCTCCTAGTGCTAATACCCCTTAGATATTTGCAAGCTATCATCGTGTCCTCAGTGAGTCATCATTAGGCTAAGCTCTTGATGTTAACTCCTTTAATCTTTCCTTGTAAATCTTTCCCTTTGCACCTCTTCTTGTTTTCATAGCTTTTCCTGAATGTCTTCCAATAGTGCCAGTGGCTTTCAGGTCATAGGCCTGGAAATGACCCTTGTAACTCTACTTGGACCATAGGCAGCGTTGCTCAGGGTGTTCCCAGGCTGATTCTTCCCTCTGCACGTCTATGTTTAGTCCCAAATCATATTGGCATCTTTCCCACGGCAATCTCCTTTCTACTGGCTACTCATGGCTGTGCTGAAGCATGGTGTTTCCCCACTCCAGCACCATCTGAATCAATGTGCAGTGAAAAAAACAAAACTGTTATAAAAATTTCATTCTGTTTATTCCCTTTGGAAAAAGGTAGCCTGTTTTCCTTTAAGCTCATGAGGGAAGAGGCAAGGGCTCACATGGAAAGTGAAGCAGATGAAAACAGATCAGGATTCTTCCCCCCCCCCCCATAATGACAAGCCAAGCTGTACTGGATATTTTGGGTTGGGAGTTGGAATGAAGCTGATGGTGCCCATCTGTTACTTTCCCCTTTGCAGATCAGCTGTGTTTTCCCAAGATGACCTTCATCAGTTATTTCATACCCTAGGTCAGCTTTCCCATGGGCTCTGTCCAGATCCCATTGGGAACAAAACTGGGTGCTAAATATTTTGGTGTCATTTTGCTGTCTGTTCCTGCCTTTACTACCACCTACAGGACTCAGGAATGAAACAGCCTCTTCCCAGATCATTAACAGGGAGCTTAATTAAAAGCTGTCATAATGCCAGGCATCACTGCTGGAAAATGGTAGTCCACTTTGCAGCTGGGTGACAGGGTCACGCTGCTCTCATTTCCCTGCCAAGCACATGCTTTCTTTATCGCTGACTGCAGGCCTCACAGCAGCTCCAAGTCACTGTCCCTCCTGCAACATTTTCTGCCCTTCTTAAAATTCCAGCCAATTTTTAAAATGGAAAATACCCCTTTGAAATGAAGAATGCAGGGCTGGTGAAACATTGTTTCTGCTCCATTCCTTTCTCCTCTGGACAATTTACCATGGTGAGATATCTTGGGGTTTTAAAGCAATAGTTTCATTAGAGGGTATGGGGAAGGGAGGAAGTGGTTTCCTGATATCCAAAAAAAAACTTCCTTGGAATTAGGTGGCAGGCAGCCAGCAATGCCAGGCACAGCCAGGCCAGAAAGCTCTGTATGTTTTGTAAAAAGCAAAGGCTCAAAGCATGCTTTTCTATGCTATTTGGGTACCAAACCCCCCCATTCTCACACCAACCCTACATCCAGAAAACTCCTCACCTAGAAGGGAGGTGAGAATAATAAATGGGCACTCTTGGGTTTGCTTCACTTCCACTCATTAGGAACAAAACCAGTTGAAAGGACCCTGCGCAAGATATTTTGGGGTTTACCTACTTGCTGCATCTTCCCTATGCTGTGCTAACCCCACTTCTATGGGTTTTCATACCCCATTTCTCTGCGTATTTGCTGTCTCTGACCACAGCTATGACCTTGCTCCACAATGGCATGAAGAGATGAGCCCGTATCCGAATGTACCCTAATCCTACTCAACTCTCTGCACCCTGCATGTGGGTAAAAGCCTTTGCAGAGATCAGTTTCTGCCCTGCCCCTTGTTGTTTTCAAAGCCGAGCCCCCCTGTTCATGCAAACATTGAAGCACACACTCAAACCATGAGCACATGAGCTCTGCTGCTGCTCCAGAGGACTTCAAAGGGTCAAGCCCACGTGCTTTGAACTGAACAGGTGTTAAATAAGCCGCAGGATCAGGGCATCAGTCATCCGCAAGGCAGGGGGCACTGGATATATCTTGCGATAATAGACCACTTTGCTACATTTGCACAGGCCTTTGCAGCAGCCAATAAATCAGGCAAAACAGCTGCTGCTGAACTATGCAGAGACTTTGCCCTTTCTGAAGAGATCAGCCATGGTCTGGGCTGGGGAAATTGAAGCTGGGCTCCTGCACACCCTGCTGCCAGACTGGGGGTGGTCAGGGCACGGTGGTGCCCACCACACTGATGGAGAAGCATAGCCTAAAGAGCAGCTGGTGAGCAGAAACTGTGGACTCGTGCCCAGCCAGCAGAACTGAGCACCATGCTGCTCACCCTGTGGGATGCTTAGTCCAACCATTGCTCTAAGAGAGACATCCAATAGCTAAAGCACTTGTGTAGCTGAGGAGGTTACTCTGCTAACCTCCAACTCTGCTATCAGGGGTCTTCTTATCTGTATGGCTTTGTTAAACCAGGCAGCACCACCAACACTGGCTCTAAAGCATTTTGGGATCTGCTGAGCATTGGAAATCTACTGAGTGACCTACTGAAGACAGCAGGAACTTGGGGCATGGTCCTCTGACTCCATCAGTTGCTCCTCAACAGCCCTGTGATTTGAACCACTCTCCTGCTTTGTTAAATTATCCTCTCCTGTTCAACCAGCAATTTACTGGGCACAATGCCCCAGGATACGCTCTGCCTTGGCTTTATCAGCTGCTGCTATGAAGCAAAAGAGAAAGAAATCCCCATCAGCCAGTGAAACCCCACAGACATGCTGTTGGAGAGACAGGAAGAAACAGCTGCTGGTGCAGGTAGCAATAGATGAAGAAGGTGATAAGGAAAGCCTGGGTACAACTTGAATACAAAGAAAGAGGAAAGAAAGACTTCACTAGAGAGGAAGCCCCAAATGCTACAAGTCTACAAATTCCTTGGAGTCCACTATGGGGAGAAGAGCTAATGTTGTTCTCTGTCAGCATTTTGCTCCTGATCCCAGAGGCTCATTTCTGCTAATGGAAAGCAATTTGTGTTGGCTGGGATCCCCAAGGTGACGCCAGCTCCCATCTTGCTCCTACACACACCAGACATTTCAAGCCATTGCAAGCCTGGAATCCGTACATTGGGGCTCAGCTGTCACCAAAGTGCTGGTGAGGCTGACAGAACACAGCTGCTGGACCGAGAATGTCCCATGGTGATTGGTGCTAGCATGCTAAGTTTCACAGAAACTCTGCTGGCTTTTCCAGAGCTGGCTACTGCTCCAGAGCTGCCAAAAACCCTGCCTGCAAAAGGAATGGGAAAAGAGGATTTCTCTGTGGACAGGAAGTATCACTTCCCTGCATAGCTCCTGCAGGAGACTCAACCAAGCGCCCTCAGGTTTGAAGGACAATGTTTACTCTGTACAAGACCCAGCAGCCATTGTGAGAGATAAGGCCATCATCAGTGAGAGAACATGCTGCATTATATCAACCTGTTAGGCAACAAGTCTTTGCTGCACTGGACTCACAGCTTTCAACCTGGGCAAGTACATGCAAGCAGAATTACTTCTGGAAAGCGCCTTCTGACCTTTGTCTCCTTTCCTGCTGCTTTTCTGCCTCCATCCTTCTCCCCTGAAAAAGAAAACCAACAATCTCCAAATCACTTCTCCAGCAGCTGCAATAGCAGTACAGCAGGGGGAATTTGCTCCTCTGCACACCCATTTTTTCACAACCATGGGTTAGTACAAGCAGTTGGTCACAGAGGTGAATATTTTGATGCTATGATGCGGTCTGGTTGAGAATAGAATGCTGTAGGTTTGGTGTTGTTTGCTAAAGGGAATAGCTGGGCAAGATACAAGTTGTTACTATCTCACTGTGCATGACTCTACAGGACGTGGATGAGCATTGGCACTTGTCAATAGTTCAGACAAGATTGCAGAAGCACCACTATAGCTGCGGCCATTCCTTTCCATTTGTCTGCACTGAACTCAAAGTTTACATAGCACAAAGCCCAGCCTGGGCCAAGGAGACCAGGTGAGGGGCTGCCAAGAAGAGGGGACGTGGCTGACTGGCCACACTGTATAATAAAGGGCTTGTTTATCTAACATTTAGAGCTGATCACATCCATCATACTCATTTCAGTTTGAGATCCTAGAAAACCATTCAGGAACTCAGCATCTACCTGTATTTTGGGTGGACTCTGTCTCTTATTTTTCAGGTAGTCTCATGCATCTGTCCTCCATTTTTACATCTGCTCCTGACAAAACAGCCAGTCCTATTTCTCTTTCTCTAGTCATTTATCTGCAAGCAACCAAGTGTCACCCGTTTACCTGTCCATCTCCACACAGTATCTCTCTCTCACAGGTGCATCCTTATCTACCTGTCTGTCTAATAAGGGAACAAAATACAATGTATTTTGTTAGGATAGCATCAGCTGGCAAAACCCAATGGCACCCTGTCCAGCTGTCCATCCGTAATGAAGAAGAAATATAAGATTAGTGGGGAGCAAGAAGCCCCATGAGACAGTTTGGAAAAAAACCCAAGCAAGACCAAAATTTGGGGAAGATAAAAGGTGATAAATGTTTGTCTCTTCTACCAAACTTTTCCTCTTAGCCTCTTGCTGAACCCAATTACCCTAACTAAAATGAATGTGCTGTAATATGACAGACTTTTCTCTTTGATTAAGGACTTCCAGGCCTCTTGCAGGTGATGCACTCTATAACTCATTGTAAAGATGGCTGCATTTTATAACCAATGAATTGTGTGGAGTTTAGGGCTTTTTTTTTTTCCCTTTCTCCCCCCTCTTCCCTGTTTCCTTGCTCTCCAGTTCAGACTGAACTGGGTTTAACTAGGCCTGAATAATTTAATAGAGTCATTATGCTCCTGTGTTTTTCCCTTACTGTCAACTGTAAAATCCATACAGTAGCTTCGGGAAATGGGGCTAATTTGAATTGATAATAGGAGTCTCTGGAAAAAGTCATCTATTGCCGTGCAATGGTGGAGCAGATGCATGCTAAATCTTGTATAATGAAAGAATATGCTGGTGTCAATTATGTAAGAAAACGACTTTACAGTGGTTTGAGGCAATGGGTTAGCATTCTGCTTGATATTATCACATAAAGAAACACCCATCAAAACTTCTCATAAATATGGAACGGCAAGTAAGATTACATTATAAATTTGAATGTTATGAATGTGTATGAGAGAGACAGATCGAAGCAGGATATCCACCTCTCATAACTGGAGGTAAAAAGAGACATATTTCAATATTTACACAACACCATTGCCAGGAGAGCGGGCCAGGAGAGGGGCCAGGGCTGTGTCCCTCCCCTGCTGCCCCAGAGCCACCGTCACAGTGTTTGCTGGGGAAAGCACCACTGCCAGGCACCAGACTCTTAGTTGTGAGCCTGCATGAAACAGCAATTTGTCATTGGGCAAGGTGGCTGGGAAAATGATGATGCTGCTGCAGGTGTGGGGGTGGCTTTCACTTCAGGAGATGCTTGCACAAGGATCTAAACCTCATAGCAGGCATCAGGCTCAGGGGAAGTGCCACTCTCAGCTTTCAGAGTTTGCAGCTGCCTGAGAACTTGGTTTTCTGCAGAGCAGTGTTACGGATGCCAATTAGGGTTCCAGTTGCCATCAGCCAAAACCAGTACCAGTGACTGGTTAAGAGAGGACAGCACACTGCTGAGCCTTTATTTGACTGCAGAAGGCTGCAGCAGCTCTTGTTGTGCAGGTCGCTGGGGAAAGGTCTGTTCCCCTGAGGGGAGAGCAGTATCAGTTCAGGGCACAGTGGGGTGGGTCGAGACAGAAAGGATTAACAGATATCTGAGGGGATTTGCTTCAGAGCAGATTCCCAGCACGTGCTGGAGGGAGGAGGTGCTTGGGGCAAGGGAATTCCAGGGCACAAAGTCAATGAACCACATAACTAAATTCAATTCCTCATAAAACATGAGCTGCATCAGGCGCAGAGGAGAAAAGGGACAACTGGCCCAAGCCGATAGAGGGGACTGAGTGAGCTATGTGGCCAGGAACTCAGCTGATAGCTAGCCTGAGGCAAAGCAAGTAACCCAGAGCAAACCTGCTGAGCTTGCACTGACCACTGCAAATCCCCATGAGACCCAGACATCACCCAAGCAGCTCACATCTCAGGGCCCCCATCAGAGCTGTCAGTTAGCCCATCTCTAGGACTGGACAGAAACTGGACCAGATCCAGGCTCCTTGTGCCCAGCTGATGGCTGAAACCTGTCAGTTTGCTCTGCTTGGGCTCCAGCTGGCTGGCTGCAGCCTGAACCCATCAGCCTCTGTCAGCATGGTGCACTCGAGCTCCTGATACAAATGGGAGGCATGTGTGATACATCAATTCGCAGCCATTCCCTCATGCTCTCCCAGATGTTGGTGCCCTCTGCATATAGGACAGCTGAACACATCACACATCTAGCTCAGAGCTATCCGGACTTGCCACAAGCTTTTAGCCATGACTGCATCAGCGCAAAGTAAAACCAGCAGTGTCGATTCAGGGTTTTAAGCTGTGACACTTTGGGAGCAAATATACAGGCATCCAGCTGCTGTGGCTCAAAAGGCCAGCTTTGGGTCTGAGGCCAGCCAGATGGTCAGGGGTATGACATGTCTGTCACCCAACCTTGACCTACAGCATATGTGGGTTGTCCTTTGCTCTTCGTTAATGTCTGCCCTGCCTTCCACTGGACATTGCTACTCTTAGAGCAGAAAGGGCAGAAGTGAATGTGGCCTCCACTGCTGCCACGCCAATCGCCAGTCTGCAAGTTCCTCTTCAGCACTAGATTGTGCTGTTAGTGCCTTCTGACGGCTGCTGCGGGACTGGTCCCTCCAGCAGAGGAAGGGGGATGGCAGGGATAACACTGCTGCGGCACAATTCACCCAAGCTTGACTGTACTAAATGATACCTCAGTATGCTCCTGCTAGCACAGAGAATGGGCACAGTTTAAGTTGTGTCTTGAATAGGTTGGATCTGGTGTGGAAAGCTGAACATCCAGCTGCCCTTTTGGGGCTTGGGTGCTGGAGCACATACCAGCGGAGAGGTTAGGCCACCTGGGTGAGAAAGGGGGGTTCCCAGTGCCACCACCTCCACTGCGGGAGAGACAGAAGCCAAGGAAAGGTGCCTTTCACCAGCAATGCCTGACTGGCGTAGAAAACATTGCTGAATCTGGGGAGCATTGCTTTGAACACATCCAGCACAGCAGCACGTTCATGGACTGAGTAGCCTCTGTCTCATTCAAGCATTGATTTTGGCCCACTCTGACCCTGTGGGATGCCTATTCCAACCTCTTTTTGCTCTGATGGTCACAAATCTGTCACTAATTTCCAGCCTAACATTTCTTTCCTTCTGCTTTAGCCCTGTTTGCTCCAGTGCCAGTGTCCTCTTTTAGCTTCAGCAGCTCTTCCCTGCTGTTAGCCTTGTTGATGTATTTATGGACAGCAATCAAATCCCCTCTCAGCGGGTGTTGTGCTGGGCTAAACATGCCAAGCTCATTCAGCCTTCTTTCTCCAGAAGTGATAAGGACATCCCACACTGAGGCAGTTCAGCTGCTTTGCTTTGTGGGAGCACATCTGGGCTAGATTCATATCACCCCAGCCCCTGTGCCTCACTTGCTACCATGGCCTTGCTAGAAACAGTGGTAGATGCTGTGCCTCATCCATTCCCTCCAAGACATGTATGTTCAGGAGTCACTCTAAGGAAGACAGGATCTTCCAGGATCTTCTCTAGGAACAGCCTAAAGCCTTGCTTGCTCCTGGACAAGCTTAGCAGGGACAAAGGGAACAGCTGGACAAGTTAGCATCTGGCCATCTGATAGACGTGAGGAGAGGCCTTTCCCTAGCTTTGTGGAGAGGTTTTTTGTGGTGTTAACCTTTCATATCTTCTCTGCTCCTCACCTTGGCTTTTCAGAGACCCAGGCAACATACTGGGCTAGGATAAGGGCAGAGTGGTGGGGCTTCTATCTCCCTGCAGCAGCAGGCAAAGGAAACACTATCTGAAGATGAGGCTGGAGGAGGATGTATTCCCAAACCCATCTGTGGGAAGACTGGAGCAGCTGGTCATGCCACCTGATGGAGTGCAACAATGTCAGCAGGTAAGGAGGAATGTTTCCTCTCCAGTTGCTTCACCCCGCTGTTCCCCTCTGATCTAACAAAGATTCTGGCTTTTAAATGTAGCTAACTTAAGAGAATGACAGCTTATCTGTCATGCTAACATACAGCCCTCTGTGCTGGCTCCTACCAGCAGTACAATATCAGATAATTTAATATCCTAATAGGATTTGAGCAGCCCTTTAAACTAATAGGGTAACAACTTTATTAACTGGTACACAGGAAGGGCAAATGAGGTGCTGGAAAAACAGAGGATGCATCAAACTTAGGCTTTGATGGAGGGGTTCAAATCACCCCAACACTTTGTCCATCAGTACATGCAGTTTATTTTCTAAGAGAAAAATATGTTTGTAGGATTAGCCATGAGCTGCATGTGAAGGCAGGATGAGGAAGGTGATGCATTAATCCAGCCACCGAGGTCTACTCTCTAATACCCTCTAGTATCATCTGCAAAGATGCCCCAACTCCAGCTGGTTAAACCCATAGCTAGTGTAACCTGCCCAAAAGTCTCCTGACTTGGGCTATCATCCTCAGAGGGGTAACCTTGAGTTTAGCTGCAGTAGGGCTAGGGTCTAGCCAACCAAAGCCAAGCTTGGTATGACTAATAAAGACACTGTGAATGGAGGCTAGTTCCAGCTCTGTAAAGTCAACTGATAAATCACACCTGGATCCCAAAACAGCTGCTTAATCTGTGTCTAAAGAAATCTACATGCTGATGGTGGTTCTCCTCTCTAACACTCATCTTTTGGACTCATAACCTCATTGGAAAGACCTCATTCCCTGCCAGTCCTTTGACCACAGTCTGCAGACTCCCAGTCACAGCATTGTTTCCTGTGGGTTCTCTTGGGCCTGGGTATTGGCTCTCTTAGGCAGACACACTGTGCTGGTCAAGGTCATCTCCTGTTCATTATATCAATTTCTGGACTCCTGTCTTCAGACACCAACAGCCTGTCAGTTTTAGAAGTCATGAAGTCTATTCTACCATCATTCTGTAGGGACATTTATCATATTTTCTTTTTCACATGGACACTTCCATACGGGCACATACTCTGACCAATAATGATTTTCTCTCACTGGCTTTTCACCGTATTTGCATCTCATTTCCCATTCGGACTTCTGATTTCCTCTCATCTCTGCTCATCTCCTCTTTTTCTACCCAGTAGAGACCACAGTGTTTATTATCTATTTTGAACCTTACCAAAACCATTTACACTCTTCCCTTCCTGCAGGACCTTATTTTCACTCATATTCACCTGCCTGGTGGTACTCACAGCATCTGGGACCAATCCAGCTTCTCTCAACTTCAATGGCAGTGCAACAACCTGATGCTTGTGCTTATGAGACATCAGTGTGCCAGGGTGTCTCTGGTCAGATTTGTTCATACAAAACACACCATCAGCTTCCATCTTCCCCTGTGACATAGCTCAGAAGGGCCTAAAAAAGTCAGCCCTAGAACAAAATGGCTAAAAATATTTCTGCTGGACAACACTGGATCAGAATGGACCATTCTTCCATCGTTGAAAAGGTTTGCCTCTTTTTACCAGGATTTCAGTTTGGAAGAAAATCCAGAGGAAACATTTGGTCAATGTTTAATGACTTCACTTCAGTGATTTCCAAAATTACTATGCTTGGGGTTTAGACACGACTTTTTTGTTTAAACATTTAAAAAGTGTGATGCTTGACATTAAAGGGAAATTAATTAATCTGATCTGAAATGAATGTTCCTTGAGGACTTTCCTTTGCAGGTAGTTTCGAAATCAGTGAAAGAAGAGAGGGAACAAGATGGACATTTCTAATTAAGTGCTGCACATCTGTAACTCTCAGCCTTCCTTTTCCCCTTTGGATTCTGCAGACTTCTGCACTTTGCCGAGCTCTGGCCAGCTCTTTATTGTGCTTGGTGCTATATAAGCATTTAAAAACAGTAGTCCCAATGCCAGTCCAAATCCCAGAGCTTCAGTTCTTATGTAGCCAAATGTTTTTCATTTATGAGTGTGAGTTTTCCTCTAGAAAGCTGTTTCTTGCTACATCTTTGTGCAGCATCCATTACACTTCAGCCTGCCACCTCCTAGTTTCCTCTAAAAGTGCCCTTGCTCTGCCACAGACCTCTTGCATAACCCACCAATTCCTTGACTGTAAAAGAGACACAGTAGTGGGTTTATATTTTCATATTTTGATTTGCCAAAGTCAACACTATTCAATGGGCTGGTTTGGCCATATTTCCTATTTTCTGAAGGAGTATTCACCTTTTGAAACAATTTGTATGCTCTACAATGAAAAAGTACTTTTTCTTTCAAATTGTAAAATAGTTGATTGAAAACTGAAACCCATATCTTTCAAAAGTATTCATCCTAGTTTCTGCCCACAGAGTTCTGGGGATGGGCTGGGGACTGCTGTGACTTTCAGTGGGTTTTATCCTGACTTCGAATGGGAAAACTCTGCAGTTCTCAAATAAACAAATGAGACTTCCTAATCTTAATTCTAACCATGATTCAAGGCCTCAAAACCTCATTAAGAAATAGATCTTTATCCCAACTTTGTCCCTGTAACAGCTGGACAGGCCAAACCTAAATCTCTGGAGTGAGAACACCTGACCAGCAGGTTTCCTTGCAGTCTTTTGTCTCTTTTGGCTTAGCTTTTAAGCTATGAATGGTGAAACAACCTCCCCAGCAGGCTGGAAAGCTCTCCAAGGGATGAGCACACGATGGACCCTGTGCAGCCTGCTTGCCTGGGACCATTGCCCACATGCTGTTCTCATCTACAGGGGGTTATTTATAGCCACTGATGCCAGGAATTCGTCAGGGACACTGCGGGGAGGATAACAAGTTTCTCTTTAGGAGGAATGTTCCACCCTGACCGGAGGAGCAAAGAACAATAAAAGATGATTGATTTCTTTGCTGTACCCATGCCAAGTGTCCCAGTATGCCGAGCTCCCTTTCTCTAGCCTATGTGTGTCATGTCCAGATGCATGATAACACCAAAGGGCAGGCAGTGACTGCAGCCTGGTACCCATCTTCTCTCCCCTAGCCGGGCAGCTTACATCGCCTTTGCCTGAGATGAGTGAGAAGGGGAGGAAGGAGAGTGAGAGCTTATAAGACCGTCTCTCTGGGCCTTCAGGCACTTTCTATTTACATTCTTTGGAGCAAATTACCAAGCTTTAGAAATTTACAGGGAAATCACTTTGATTCTTAAACTATATGAATGAAGCTGCAGATGGAGAGAGTAATGGCTTAAATTTATTAGTGTGCATAAAATTGTTGATGCTAATTTTCAGCTGTACACTAAGCAAACAGTCGATGGGATTAAACTGGATCCCTTATTTAAACAAACTCACGAAATGTAATTTACGTCTCGTTATTGTTTCCGACTCTTCCAAGACCCCTTCCCAAAGCTCCCCCTAATGTTGCCATCTCTGTATTGCACCCGCTCCCTCCTGCTCCTCCATCACCTCTGCCAGGACAGCGATGCGACCGCTGCGGGACCTTCATGGTGATGTATATATATATTTAGACAGAACAGCACTCTCTGAGCTTTCTTCTCCAGACAAACTGGCCTGCATTTTTTCCACTAGAGATGACAGATTTTCCACTAGAGATGCCACTTAAAGATGCTTTTTTTTCCACTACTGATGCCAGTCAGGAGTCTTTTCACCCCTTTTGGTGTAAGACTTCATCAGAGGGCTCTCATAATGAAAGGAAACTTCTGTCACAGGGCAGTGCCAAGCTGCCAAGCCTCAAGGATTAAGTATACAGCCTTGTCTCCTGCCCTGCAGTCAATCTGGATATCACTTGTTCAGAGCACCAAGCATCTTCTCTGCTATTTGACCCCTGTCAATGCAGCCATGACTGGCACACAGCATCCTGGATCAGGAAGGAGGCTAGAGTGATACAACAGCAAACCAAGCTCATTTGGACTATGGGAGATGGTCTCCATGCAGCAGCATCCTCATGCCTTGCTCCTTGCTCCACCATCTGACCTGACATCACCTGCACCTTGGTGTTTGCTTTCTTCTGCCCTGGGAAAGGAAAAGCTCAGGCCCTGAGCCGTCAGAAAAGACTGGACAATCAAAATTGTTTTGAATGCTGTAAAACTCTGCAGGTCGAGTAATGATTCACTCATTATATACAGAGTTCCTGACCTCAGTGGGGTCCAAAGTGCTGCAGGGATGTGAACTAATTAGATGGAAAAAATCTAGTCAGCCTCAGCCTTGACCAGTCATATGAACTAACCTCATAAATTTATTCCCTGCCCTCTGGTGCCTCCCTATGAGAGGAATCTGTGCTATGGAAAGTCTGGGTATCACTGGAGGGTGGGAAGGCTGCAGAGGAATAACAGAGCTGGCAAAGCATGTGAAAATACAGGGATACTAAGGAGCTGCTAATCCTGCTCCCTATGGCTATTAGGACCTTGCCAGCAAAATCCATCCTATATCTGCCAGCAGCAGTAGGGGGTACAAGTGTTGGTTCAGTGCAGAGCACAGGAGTCATCCAGAAATGCCTGCCGAGGGGGCTGTCGAGGAGCAGGAGGAAGGACAGGGCAGAGCGGCCAGAGGAGAGATTGCAGGGAAATGCTGGAGTCACTTCTGCTAGCAGAAAAAGCTCTCCATGTGGCACAGCTCTTGGTGTCCCCAGATGGTGATAGAGTCCCACCATGTTTCTGTGTGCCATATGGGGAAAAAAATGAGCACGGTAGAAACGACCTGAGGTAAGAAAGAGGTAATCAAAGTAAGTGATGCTCACACTTCCAGCACAAGGATTCAGAGATTTCCCTCCCTAATGGCCAGGTAACAGGTATCCTCAAGGGTCTGGAACCTCTGTCCCCTGTGCTGTGTTGTGCGATGGTTAATCTGCTTGTGTGAGCTGAGCTGGTTAGGATAAGTCCAGCTCTTGTGTCCCTGCAGTGAGGCAGACACAGGGGGATGGAAGCAGCAGCAGTTCTGTGCTGCAGATCATTCCTCTTATGAGTAATGCTGAAGCTTTGCACAGGGCTCTGAGGGCAGGAAGCAGACAGGGCTGTGAAGAGAGACTTCAGTCCTCTCCCACCACATGAACACATCTATGCTTGAACAGTACCTATTGCCTTCATACATCCTCTGCACCTCCAGCTCCTGGAGTCACCCCACTAGAAGTTTTGCTGCTTGGGACACCAAGAAGAGGCAGGAGAGACAAATCCTGCCTGTCTTGAGGGAAAAGGACATAGAAGCAAGGCCTGAAAGGCAAGTAGCAGCTATAAGAGCTGCTGTTTCTCCAGCTCCAGTGAGCACAGACTTCTGAGCTCAGGTAATGACTGGACTAGACTAATACCAGAGATGGAAAGCGACTTCAGTGTCTCCCCTCCCACAACACCACTGACAGCTGATCAACCCCGTGTCACCTTACAAGCTACTTAATCCCTTCCGTCATGCTTCTCAAGGAAGGGGGTGTGTGGGCCAAGGTTTAGCTGCCACCAGCTGCCCCAAAGTCATATGCTGAGAGTCTGCAGGAGCATGTGCAGGGGGATATATTTGACTTCTCACCGGTCCCCTGCACCTAGGAATCACCCAGCCCTGCAACCCCACACCCAGCTGGCACTTTGATCTCTGCAGGGGCTGAAGCTGGTTCCCCTCTTCTCCAGCTTTGGAGAGGATCATTCTGATTTTGTCTGGACATCTCATATCCTGGCAGGTGTCAGTCTTGGCTTCCAAAGAACCTTGGAGGGGGAGGTGGGAAAAAGGAGGATTGTAAAAATAAATAGTGTTGGAAACCCACATCTGTACCCACACTTCCTCTCAGTCCACGTGTTGGGGCCTTGCTCAATCTAAAGAATGTCCCTCTCCTCTCTAGCAATGCCACTAGCCTCCGTAAAAGTAGCTACACACTTTCTCCCACAGAAAACGTCATCTTCAATGTTTCTGAGCACCCTAGAAGTGGAGATGTAGGTAGCTGGATGACCTGGAGATAGCCTGTACAAAGTTGTCCATAATCTCTATTAAGAAAAGAACCAGAGAGACCACCAGGCACACAAAGGGCTGGAGGGCAGATCAAGTAACTCAATGCTTTTCTCAGCTTCCCTGATCTGGGTCCCACCAGCTGCTGCTCACACCAGCTAAGATCTGTGATGAGTCAGTCTGTGCTGTTCCCTGGAAGGAGCTGCTGTAGAAGTAAACCATTTACAAAACAAATCCCTCTAAAGCTTTGAGTGTCCTCCACTGGCATCTTCCAGTTTGTGCCAGGAGAGCTATAATACCAGGAGGAGTCTCCTGTTCTTGAGTTCTCCAGCCCCAGACTTGGTAGCAGTGAGAAAGGAAGAGAATTCTCTTGCAAAGTTATGCTCTGTCTGTTTAGGCTTAAATTACAGACACAAAAACCCAATTCAAATGGGCCAAGACAGTGCTTTGCTTTGGATCTCACCCTTCCAGGATGCTTCCCTCTGCTCCAGACAGTAAGTTGATCTTATGCCTGGCTGAGATCTTACTTTAAATTGCCTTAAGGCCAGGGACAGAGACATAAAGAAAGCTGTGGCCACATCAGGCTTCAAGGCAGGTCACCCTCTCCATGCTCCAGTGCCTCACATGAGCCCAGTGTGTGCTTTTAGCTGAGCAGTGGTTTTAAGATCACAGTTTCTTATGCTGGAGAACAGCTCCCTAACTAAGGCCAAGTTTGGTCTGTCCTCATGTGAGTTTGTACAAGACTCACTGATGCCTTCTTTCTCTCTCTTTCTCCATGTTTTTCAGGTGGTCTCTTTAGCTGTTGAGACCCTAGATAACTGAGTCAGCCTAAGTGCCTTTCTGATAGCTAATGCATTTTTTTTTTTTTTTAGCTAGGCCTGCTGTTTGCTAAAGCAAACAACAATGTGGGATGTTCAACAGAGGTGCAGTGTGAGCTAGAACAGGAGAAGGCCTCATCAAGTCAGGTCTAAGGTCCACAGCACTGCACTGTGTGAAAGAATGCCTAATGAGTAAGAAGAGGGTCAATATGCTATGATGTTTCTCCAGGATAGTTTCTTGGTCTGCAGCAATCTTTGATGAGCAATCTCCACAGCTTTGTGCTTAGCAGCAGCTCTTGTGAATTATTCCCCATGTGGGTTTTTTTGAGTTCCTTTTTGAACCCCTTTAAACAGCTAGCATCTATTTATCCAAAGGAAAGAAGTCTCTCAGGTTAGCTGTGCACAGCACAAAGAATTTATTTTTACACTTTTCTCCTGCTGCTTTCAGTTGGCAGCCCTGGTTCTTGTATTGAAAGTAACTGGATTGTCATTCCTTCAATAACATTCACCTCCATTACTTAGCCCACCTCTAGTCTTTCACCAACTGATGGCTCTTAGCTCATGACATGGTAGTGTCAACCCTCTGACCATCCTTGCAACCCTTCTCCATTACCTATGAAGTCCTCCTAGATGCACTTTGTGGTGGGGAGACTAGAAGGGCACTCTGGAGCTGACAGCATACAGCAGGACATCCAGTGGGCTGCAGGCTGTTCTTGGCATCACATTGTAACAAAGATAAACACTTTGGGAAATCTGACCTTGGAAGGAAAATTGAAGGACCTAGATTTCTTTTGTCCAAAAAGGAAAGGACCAGGAGGCAGCAAGTAAAAAATATTTCTGTATATATATGGACAAGGATGGTTTGTTCTCCATACTCAGTGTGGGGACAAAACAAGGCGAGCAAGGCTCCATTTGCAGCAGACACAATTTAGATCAAATATTAGGAAACTCCTTCTTCCCTGAGCACATACAAACCCTGGAACAAGCTGTGAGGAAGGATGAAACCTCTTTCACTGGCAGTATTTACAAGCAGGTTGGACACTCATCTGTTGGGAGGGTTCGGGGAGAACTGTCTTGCAAGGCTGTCAGGGTCCCTCCAGCCTCACACTTTTCCCTTCATGTTCCCACTGTTGAACTATTCAGCTAGGACAGACCCTGCCATCCGGGGGCTGGAGGGACTCTGCCAAAGGCCCTGAGGGGATGAACAGCACTAAGAAGAAATCTGTGAAAAACTATTACCAATACTATCTGTTGAAGGCAGGGAGGGTCTCAGTATCAGGCACATCCCCAGTGGAAACTGCCTTCTCACCTCCTTTCACTGCTCCAGAATGTCACTGCTCTAATTACAGAGGAAATCACAAAGGAAAATCTGACAGGGTTAAGTGGATTTTGGTCATTTGCAGCCCCACGGGCTTTTCTTACTTACTTTTAAGGGACATTTTGGGAACCCATGGACCACAGACTGAAAGTCATTGGTTACAATTACACGTCATGGGCTCATGTCCCTTCGAGGATCACAGCATCTGTAGCCAAACTGAGAAACCCTATCCTTCTCAGCTGCACTGAGGTAGAGGTACTTGCTCCCAGCTCTGAGCCAGGCCACATGAAGTTGCCTCAAGCTTTGCAGCTTCCAGAGCAGTGCTGCTAAGGCACCAGTTTCTCAACTGGCCAGAGAAGATGGGGTGGACAAGCAATGAACCTTCAGCTGCCCAATGGTTCTCACCAAGGACATTATTTGAAATGAGGCATATATTTTTAAGAGTTTACACCAAAGGAGACTGCTGATGGCTTCTTCTTTCTCTGTGAGAACAGGGTGAGTTCCCTACCCATGTCTCATGGTGCAGGGGTGGTGAAGAGGTGGATTAGCTAGGCTAGATGTAAATGGGCTACCCAAGACTATAGTGTCCCAGGCAGTCAATTCTACTCTGAGTCCCTGAGGACTATCACATTCTGGCTGAAGGCATCACTGAACTGCTCTGTCAGCATTGCATTCATGATGGGAACCTTCATAAATGAATGGACTTAACGTGTCCCCATGGGCTGTCAGGTTGTGTTGACAGTGGAGGATCATTCAGGTTGTAGTAGTGATCCAGAGATGATGCTCAGCTCCATCATCTGTTGATGCCCGGCTCCCTCTCCAGACTTGTCTGTGTGACCGATGCTGCACAATCACTATTGTGTGCCCTCCCTTCCCTCTCTTCTAGCTCATGCGAGGCATGGCCACAAAGCAACCCATCTTTTTGTACTTGTAAACACATTTTACAGAGTTGTAAATGCTCTTATTGATTCCTCACCCGTATTATCCTTGCTGCTCAGCCAAGAATTAACTTCTATTTGAGGATAAATTATTAATCAGCCTTCTCCAGGTCTATTTCATAATCATTTCCACCATCCCGGCTGTCACATAAGAAGGATTTGCATATTTATTCTGCCACTTTTCCCCAGAACAGTATGTGGTGGCCCACGTTTACCTTCAGACTCTTAAATCACTTTCCCTACCTTATAAAAGCATTGCCTTTAGAAAGAGCAAGCCCCGCACAGTGCAGTCCACGTCCTTCTGACTCATTTACTTTGTGGCATATTTTTGCCAGCAAATACTTTTCCTTTTCACTTCTCTGCTTTTTCATTGCTTCTTTATGACACCCTGTAGGGTAAAACTGTGTGGTTTGTTCAACAACCCATAACAAAAATACACAGGCTTCCAGCCTAGTACTGACTGTCTTTGGTCCCCAGCCCAGCTTGCACAGGAGGGCGTGTTGAGCTCGTATTTTGGCTTTTGGCACTGTTCTTTTTCCCCCAGACGGTCGGAGATGAGCAGTCTGCGTGCCCTACTCAAGCCATGGCTGCATTTCGACAGCAAGGGAGCACTGCTGGATGGGAACTGTTTTGGGAAGAGTGGGGAGGAGCAGGGATGGAGCATGGTGATGAAGCACCAGGCTAGGAAGGGACTATACGTACAGTCAAATGGAGGGGACTGAGCAACTTTAAGGGATGGTGCTTTAAGTAGCGGCAGGGAAACTGAGGTACAGACCAAACCAATGCCTTACGCAAGACTGCGAAGTAGAGCTGCATCAGAGCCAAGAAAGCCCTAAGGAATTGCAGCCTCTAAACAACATACAGGAGGCCACACACTAGAAGAGACACCTGAGATTCCTGGTCCCCGTAAGCCCAGGGTGGGAAGGCAGTGAGCTGTCAGGCTCACCACAGCGCTGCCCTTGTCCTCGTGTTGCTCCCGTTCTGGCTCTCAACAGGGTTTCCTTGTAGCGGGTGAGCGCACAGGCTGATTCCTTCCACCAGATGGTAGCAGGAGTATACGAGGGGACGGGCATCCAGCCGGGACCCCCGGCCGAACACCGCGATGCTGTTCCTCACGGCAATGGCTGCCGGGCAAGCAGTGCCTGGATCCAAGGCACCGTGGGGTGCTTACTGCCTTTCCTTGGCACCCAGGCCATGTGCAGCCTGAGTTTAATGAAGGACTCCACCATCCCACAGTGGATTCAGACATGAAATGTCCGGGGGATATGCCTGTAGACTCAGCAGCCAGCTGGCGATGGTCAGCCAAGATGGCTGCCATGGTGCGGGCCAATATGGCGGCCGTGGCACAGGTCAAGGTGGTTGCCATGGCATCAGGCAAGATGGCAACCATGGCACAGGCCAAGACAACTGCCATAGCACTAAGCCGGAACTAATTTACAGCCCTATTGTTCCCAGGTTGCATTTGGAGTGATTCTTCCATCAGATCTCACACTCCTGTTTTCAGGAGGTGACATGTTAGCTGAACTTGTCCCTCTCTGCCGCTCCTCAGATTTACTCTGATTCCTCTTTCCTTCATCCCCATGTACATCCCCAGCTCTCCCAGTTTCTCACCCGTATTGCTGACTTTCTCCATGTCTTCAAGTCCTGAATACTTAGCAGGGAAATTTTGTATCTCTTTTTTTTTTTTGTTTGTTTGATTTTCTTTGGCAAAGAAAGCTTGAAAATGTGATGTGAGTGCAACAGGAAGAGCAGGGACCAGTCAATAGAAATCAAAAGGAGATATTAAACAAGCCACTCAACAGAAGGACCTGGATGGTTGAGGTGTACATAGTACATGAATCTGTTTCTCAAATGGGGATAAAAAAGACCCTTTAAGAGACCTGAGATGAGAGCAAAGTGGGGAGGTCTCACCAGGAGGATGGACAGGAGGACAGGCAGGGAGCTACCAGTGCTAAAGGACATGGTTGGCAGCTGAGCAGATGAAGGCCAGCAATACTCAGCTGCATGTGTTAGTCCACAGGATTGGATTGGGCGTGATTGCTCAGCAAGCTTCTTAACGCCTATGTTAGCATGGCATCCACAACTCCATCATGTCACAGTGGGCAAGCTGGAGTGAGGTACAGCAAGGAGCATAGATCAACAGCATAAAGTGGATCTGATTTTCGGAGGGAAACTTTTGCTGCATGTAGAGGGCTATGTTACCATTTTGACAAGCACATTGAGAGTATTCCTTCAAGAAGCTTTGCAGGGAAGTCAGATGTATGGTCTTCTTTATACAGCACACATAGAGAGGTGTAGCTGTCTGCCAGAGGGTTTGGTAGCAGGTCTGTCCCACTGGCTAGGAATACGTCTCATTCCTGCAAGCCCAATGCCTTTGTCCCCAGTTCTGGTATCTGTGACTTATGGTTGCTGCCCAAAGGGCTGGAATTTTGGGGTTTAGATTGGGGTTTCTTATGGAAGCAAGCTTTAGTCCTTGTTTGCATCTATGCCTGCCTGTCTCCCCCTCAATACCTTTTCAAACTGTCCAACATTTTCAAGTAATCTTGACAGAAGGGATAAGGCCTCAAAGATGTGAAGTTATGACGCCCATTAGAAATGTAATTGCTTAGGAAGAGACCCAAATTAACACCATCACCAAGAGAAAGGGCTTGAGCTGTGAAAGAAGGCCATTATCCGCTCCCTGCCTTTCTTTTCACTGCTCAGCGTAGCTTGTCATCCCTGGAGCAGACAGTTTGGCACCTCTGCTGCAATGTTAAGCCCTGTTTTTTCTGGGGGAGGATGTGGTGCAATGAAGACATGGCACATCTAGCAGTGAAGCCAAGAGGTGTTTTCTCCAGCAGCTAGTGTCCCCAGGTACCTGGAGAGCTTGTGTGCTTGTTCACAAAGCCATGTTGCTGCCTCCTGGTTGCTGCAGCTTCCCACCTCTACAAGGTCCAGCTCCCATTATTCTCCCATTATTCTTTCCCAAGACCCCAGCATGGGATTGGATGATGGGGGGGCTTCTCTCATGAAGATGTGGGGTTCACACACGTCATATGCTGGAGGACGGGGAATTCAGGGCACAGCATATCACTGAGAGAGCCTATTCCTGCTGTGGAGGGAGCCGTGGGGCTAGTGTCTCTACATGTGACATTTGACAGGTCTGCAACATATGCTATGTCCCACTGTAGGCTGGGGCTGCCCTCCAAATCTGATTCAGCCTGTCTCAATGTGAGGTTAAATCCTCACTCAGGAGTAGGAAAGCAGAGAAGCTGCAGATGGAACCAATCAATTTGCAATCAGAAAGCTGATCAATTTGTGGAAACCCCTCCGTACCCAAAGGCAGGGTGGGAACAGGGTTTGACCACTGCATGCATGCAGGAAAGATCAGTGGGCAGCCTATAATAAACCCTGAATGTATTTCCAGCCATAAAATGCTTGACATGCCTTCAGAGAGGCTGTTGAAGTCCCTGATTTGCAGCTGGCACTCATTTTCCATCACAGGTAATAAAAAGACTCAGCCAGAGTGCTCAGATATTTTATCGTCGGGGTCCATTGCCATCCCCCAGTCCTACAACCAGATAGCAGGGACTTACACACCTCCTCTTCCTTCTCAAGGCTCTCCTTTCCTTTCAAAAGCAGATCCGGACTGGTGCAGGTGATGGGAGGGTGAGATAATGAGCAGCAGTGGTGATTTCAGGAAGTGGCTGGGACTTGTAAATCCTCACAGGGGCTTCCTCTGTCAGAGGAGCCGTCCGGGGAGCAGGGCATGTGCGAGCTGAAGTCATGCCTGTTAGCAATGTATTTGTTCTTCTGGCCCCCTTGGCCCAGGCGGGTTGTTGTAACATCCCTCGAGCCGGGATCTGGTTGCAGCAATAAAGTTGGGCGGGTTGGGTTCCTGGCTGGGCAGGAAAGAGTTATTGATCAATGCCATGAATCCTTCCCACCTTCCTCCCGCCCCCATGGTGCATACCAAGAGAGGTGGGAAGGAAAGGAAAGCAAAGCTCGAAAGATGCTCTGGTTGGCAGCCATGGCAAGGACATCGGAAGAGGTTAAACACAAACTGAGTGAAGTGCAGGTCCTTTTAATTCTCTTCAGATCAGGGCTGCAGGTGGATGTGGTTCACTCTGTGGCTGAGCAAATGCATCTGCAACCATGGGAAGGAGTAGGGGGGGTTAGTGTTTCTCCATTCATTTGCTCAGAGGACATGCCAAGGCTCTGGTCTCTCCCTCACATCCCTATGGGTGCACAAGAGGCAGCAGCTCCATGCCTTGTACAGGCCCCAGTGATCAGTGCTGTAGACCACTGACCACTCATGGGAGTGCTCAGCCATTCCCTGCCTGCTGAACATGTGCACACAAACTCACCAGCACTTTTTATAAGCACATTTAGCTGAGAGCAATTTGGAGACAGTTCTTTATACTCTGGGGTTGCAGAGACAAGCGGGTATCATGATCCAGGGTGAGGGTCTCACCATAGTAAGATAATACCAAAGGAAACTAATGCTAAAGAAGCAACATGCCTCTGTCTTGCATTGTAAAGGATCTCCAGGGCTTATTTCCTCTCTTACAGGGGGCTGGTATTGTTGCAGGACTATTGCTATGTGCCCAATGGGGAAACATTTGGCATGTGTCCCAAGACCCAGCATTTTGGCCAGCTACTCAAGCTTCATAAGTTTTGATCCCGGCCAGATATTGTCACTATAATAAGATTGATATTAGCAATACCACTAACAATTGTGGTAATGCTAATAATATTCTACTCCTTCATCCAAGGAGCTCGAAGCTTTTAAAGGAGATTGAGTCTCATGGCATCCATCCCACTTCAGGGAAGCTTATTTAGACAGGAACAAAGCCTCCTCACCACCTTTGTGGAGTGCAGTCTCCTCCAAGGTGGAGCACAGCAGCTATTTATGAGTATGCAATAACAGCTTTCAGCAATCTAGGCCAAGCAATGAAAGCAAATACTATATTCAGAGCAATTACAGAGGTTATATAGAAGACAATGTACAAGGACACTCAACTCAGCTGTTAGGCTTTTAGATGCATTAGGGGACTTCTTGTGGTGTTCAGAACCTACTCCAGTCCATCACAAAGACCTTTGGCTGTGGCAGCAGTGTGGTTTCTCGCCCCAGCCTGGGCACCCATCCACCTCTGATTTAGAAATCAGGAAAGGCAGAAGCCTTGCTGTCTCCTCTCTGTTACTCAGCATACCCTTATTCTTGCTTTGGCACTCTGCAGGAGGCATTTCTTCATGTGCTAACTTGGGGTTGTGTACTAAGACCAGCAGCTTGGAGATGGAAAGTTTGCTGTCTTTTGAAAACTGTGTTCCCCTTCCAGAACAGTCTGTGCAAGCCTGTTAGGAGCACACAATCCTCACAAGCAGATCGCATCCACAAGAGGCACGTCTTGATGACTAAAGCCTCCTCAAACCACAGCCTTTTCTTCTGTGGCCTTGAAGTCACAGACACCACTAACCAGCATGAACATCTCCAGAGAAGCTGCTCTGGGACTTAGACCCACAAGGTGCTGGTGGAGAAAGAGCCAAAGCATCTCCGCTCATCAGCACCCATTGCACACACCTTGACTTCTGTAGGCTTTAAGGAATGCAGAACTAGTTAGCAACATGGGTGTGAGTGGGTCCGAGAGGTCATGCTGAAAAATGGCACTTTGTCAAAAATGTCATTTCAGCAACATTTCATTACATTTTTCTTTAAATGAAAAATTTCAGAAGGAAATGAGGCCCATGTATTGTTTCACTGTGATTCGAAATATTCTGCTGCTCTTTGGGTTCTCTTATAAAAACATCTTCCTTATGCCTGGACTCTTCCTCCTCTTTTAGTCTATTGTTTGCAGCTCAAAAAGCAGCTTTTTGTCATTCTTCAGAGAATGCGGGTTTGGGTCACAGTACTTCCTGTACTTGATAAAGATGTGCAAAAGCAAGATGAAAATTTTACATCCACAGGCACTGATCTTGATCCCAGTATGTGCTCTTTTTCTTTTTCTGTTCCTTTTTCTTTTTTTTTTAATTTCTTAATTGAGTCATTTTCAGAGAGCTTGGCTACCTTTTTCTACTGAACCTGGATGACTGGGTCCTGATGTAGGCAGCCAGGCCTTTTCTCATGGCCACCAGTGGACGCCTAGGGCTGATGCAGAAGAAGGGCAAGCACAAAGTCTTACTCGTCCTGGTCTCCCTCTCTCCCTCTCCTCAGCCTCTTGCTGCCTAGTGCTGGGAAATTCCAGGTAGAGCTCAGCCACATCACCTGTGTTTGGCTCCCCAGAAAACATCCCACCCGGATTCAGGGATCTCCAGGAACATAACATCCACCCCCTTCTTAGGGTTGAGCTCCAGCAGCTCATCTCTTGTTTTGCTTGAAGATGTGGGTTTTGTTGCTCATTCAAAGCTGTTTGACTTCATCTCCAGCCCTGCATTCGCTGCCAGAGTAAGCAATAGGCTGGGGGCGGGCCCTCTGGCTTTCAGTATCACAGGGATAAAAGGTGTGAGGGGACCCATCCTATAGCTCCTCACTGCCCTCCTCCATCTCTGCCTTCTCACTGCCTGGGGAAGGGATAGCAGGACCTCATCTAGGACCCTGGAGGCAGTCTATCAGCAAGGAAGAGGCTGCTGCTGTGCACGTCAGGAATGATTTGATCAGCAAGAGAGATGATCACCTCTAGCACTGACATCAGGGGACAGGCAGAGGAGAGTGCGAAAAAGCTAGTGATGGGCAGCAGGACTGCAGCACATGGCAGGGTGCAGAGACACAAGGCTGGGGAGGAGCTCTCATGGACTGGGTGTGGGGCTCTGCTGGAGACAGCAGAAGCGGCTGAGAAGAGTGACTGATGCCGTGCTGAATGTCTTCTGCAAAACCAGCCTCACTGCTTCCATCTGGGATAACAGTTTAAGAGTTGCTAGCACAAAGCTGTGTCCCTATGTATCCTGCACTGCCTGGAAGTAAAAACAATTGGGTGATGCAAAGCACTTTTCTCTTACCCACATGCATGAGTATTTACCCACATGTACAAACACCCCATTTGTTATATATGACCTATGAAAGGATGGGTGAATTCACCAAGTGGGGAATCAACTTTGCCCAGACTCTTCCTGGCAGACCCTAGTTCAACCTGCCTTTCTCTAAAAACTGATCTGTAATCAGGCACATCTGCTGAACCTTTCTATGAGCTACCCCGCAGCCTTCCTCTGTGCTCACTGAGCAGCAGTAGGAATGGGCTGCATGACCCAGGCTCCTCCAGACAAAACTCTCATCCACCAGGCTTGCCAAGCCACCAAGAGCAAACCCCTTCCAATTTTTTCTCTGTAAGACTTAATTTCAAAGTGAATTCAGTGCTGATGAAAGGTACTGACAATCCTAGACAGCAACATACTTCCCATGAAACAGAGTTTTAAGGCTCCTGACAGCAGTAACAATAATGTCCTTATTTCTTGCAAGACCAGATTTCCAGCAAGAAAATTCCCATGCAGGTTTCCAAAGAGAGGCCAAGTAGGATACACACCACACCTATGCGCAGCTACATGTGTGCTCCAAGCCGTGTGGTGCTGTGTCTCCTCCTGCCACACCAGACTGTCAAGGCCACCAAGACCCTCAAGGCCCTTCTCTGGCCTCCCCAGTTCAGCAGTTTCTGAGGCTGAGGATACCAGCTTCAAAGTACTTTCAAGGGCTGGATTCCCACCAAGCACAGCCCGAAGCCTGGCGTTACAGCATGTCCTAAAGGACCATGGGTACATTTTTGCCTCTCATTTAGCCAGACCCTTCAAGGCCTAACCTCCTCAAGGATGCTCATGGGGAATAGGCCTTTGGGTAATATCCACTCCCCAGAAGCAATTCCCCTCCTTTAAGAGCCGGATACTTTCCAAAGCTCTTTTAATACATCTTGGTCTCCTCTGCCCTCTTTTCTTTGGAGCATTTTGCCATCTGTTTGCCTTTATTTCCTTTGGGAACAACTGCCTTTTATTTCCAGGGGCAAAATTAGCCCAGTGGCTGGGGGTGGGGGTAACCTCTTTTAACCTCCGCTTTAAAAACATCAACAAAAAAACCCAACAAACACTGAAAATACAACAGCAACATCAAAAGAAATACAGATCAGAAATCCTGCAGAGGCTCACAGCATGTTATTCTGGCCATGTCTACAGCCAAGCCTCCCTGTCAAAACCCCATTGTACCCCTCTGTGTTTCTCAGCCATAGAGTCTGCTGGTGTCTCCTTGCCTCTATTTATACTAAAGCCCTTGCAGAATAAAACATCCATGTAAAATCCAATTTCCTCTGAATCTCTCTCGGAGAAGAGGCCTCGAGATTGAGTAGATAACCTCTGCAGTAATTGCCTGAACCACTCCTGTTTGCTGGAAAGGTGAGATCCATTTTTCAATTATCTATCTGCAGTGACAGCAGCGAGCAACGGAGCTAAGAGGAAGGAGAGAGAGAGGGAGAGAGAGAGAGAGGAAATCCAGCCAACAAGAGCCGTCTGTGTCAATCCTGGCAAACGGGAGGTACGATAGATGTGGTCACAGTTCCTGCCATCAATATCCTCTAATATAAATGTCAGCAATGCCATTTTACCCACAGTCATTTCCCACAATGCTGATTACATTATCGTATAATAGAGGGGCGCCAGCCGCACCGCTTTCTCTCCTAACCCTCCTTGCGGTAATGTGTCAATAGCCTGCCTCCATGAAACAAGTCAATTTTCTGCAGGCTTGGCAGCGGAATAAATCTGCCGACTATCTAGAGAGCTGGAGATATTTATACACACCGCGTCCTCTCTCTCGCGCTCTCTTTCTTTCGCCCTCCCCCCTACCGCTTTCCCTCCCTGTGTGTGCAAGCATAGATGTGTGTCCTCAGCAGAATTGAGTGATTTTCAGCCCAGACTCAATAAGAAGAGAATTTAGGGCAGTCCTACAGCTTGGCTTCCAGTAACAGCCCTACACGTTTATTTTCTTTAGCTTAACAGGAAAGAGAGAATTATGTTTAGATTTATATGACAAGGGCAGTTCTACCAAAACGCTTGCGTTAAGCACTGTGGAAGGGGGAGGAAGGTGTGTGCATGTGTGGCAAAAACCAGGCAGGCCGGTGGCAGAGAGGAATTGCAACACCTTACAGGTCATATCAGGGGGGTTCTCAGGGAGCTGAAAAGCATCTCTTATTTTAACCGACAGCCCCTTCCTCAGTGTATGTCCGAATCCAATGCCAGTGGAAGAAGAAGGAGGGAGGCTCTGGGTTCTTCCATCCCTGCTGTTGAATGAGGATGGAGGTGTTTGGCTCTGCTTTCTTTACTCTTGCAGGCAAAGAGCAAGGACAAGATACTTGGGACACTTCAGGGATGCTTGTTCTTGTGAGATGTCCCCAGGACACCCTATGGTTCACCACCCCACACACCCCTGCTGTGATTTCTGCCTTTCCTCAGCTTCAGAGGGGACTCAGCCTCCCTAAAAGCCCCAGTGGCTCCCTCTGCCAGCCAGCATGGGCTGCTCAGATCATCCTGAGCTCCCAGAGCACAAGCTGAAGTGGCAGATGCTGCTCATGCTCACAAAAGCAAGGTTTTGCCATATTAGTGAGACACAGGGGCAACTCAGAGTGTTCTGGAGGGCCACTGGGTGCTGGCCAGCGAGAGAATGGCTCTTAGCAAGTAGTCTCCCATCCCTCTTGGTCTGAGCCATGGGAATGGGAAGGGTTTTGCCTTCCTTTTAGCACTGCTCAACACAGAAGACTATATATTTAACCTTCAGTGGGGGAATTTTTTGGTGATGGAAAATATCATCTATTTTTTTGCCAAGAGAAGAAAAAAAAAGCCTGAAAAAAAACAATAACAAATACAAAATTGCCTTCAAGTTTCTGGGCTTTGGTTTTTTTTTTTTAATAAAAACCTGCAAATGTTCCATCTGTTTTCATTAGAATTTTGTGCAAGAGGCAAATAATGCTTGGATCATGGCTTTTATCTTGATTGCTTCAACCTCTTGCTCTAGAACATAGCAGTTTCTGGGCAGGGAGTGAGGAGCCCTGCGAGGAGCAATCACCTCCCACAGTGATGGGGAAGCTCCACCCTACCAGACACCAAAGTCGCACAGTTTGCAGTACAAGGTTGTCCTGCCAGCTCCATACAATTACTCCTGGCAGCTTTCAGAGGGATGATCTGGTAGAGGGTGGTGATCTGCTACCATGCTAAGAAGGCTGCAGAGACCTCTTTCGATCCCTTGCCCTGAACAAAGCTCTACCCAGATACTCCCACTGTAGGTGAACATCATGCACCTCCTTACCCAGCTCCACTGTGACTTCGCAAGAAGTCATTTGTAACCTACATTGACACAACAAAGTTCATTCCCCACACAATCCTCTCTGGGCAAGAGCAGGCTCAGAGGACCCAAAGCATCCTCAGCATAGTGAGGTGACTTGGCATGGAGGGAATACCAGGAAGCAGCAGGCTTGGGCTCTAGTTTGTCTCTGCAGAGGGAAGATGTCCCAACTCCCCACCTACTGCACTGCTTTTGTACATGCCTTCACGATGATGGCAGGGTTCTTTGCCCTGGCAGCCATGTCAGAGATTGGCAAGAGCTTTACAGAATTGGGTGGGAAACAAGGCTCCATGTCTTTATTTAGAAATCAATGAAACCCATAGCTCCATCACAAAAAATCCAGCCCTCCTACCCTTTTCAACCCTGTCTGCCTGGGCCGCAAGTCATCAGCCCCTGTCAGAGAGCCCCACACTGGAAGTACCTAAATAAAAACGAGCACCTTGCAATCTCTGACCTGGAGGAACCTTAAATTCCTTCCATGCTATCTAGAGAAGACAGTCTTGGAGAAGGATTGTTTTGAGTCTTTACTGGGTCTCCCCACATCTGGAAGGGACAAATCTGATCATAATGGAAAAGAATCAAAGATGGAGTTGATTGGGGCTGCCTGGTCCAAGAGCTGTCAGAGCCAGCAAGAGCTTTCCTGTTGTCACCATCAGCCTTCAGATGAGTCCAAATTTGGAGGTATGCCCTGGATCACAGCCTTTGGGCGTAGTGGGGCTGGTTCATTGCCAAGCCTCAAGACAAAGTGCAAAGGAAGGATGCTGCATTAAGATACGTTTCTCTAAAGTGAGGAAGTGGGGACTGACTCCAGAGCTCTGATTCAGATCCTTGCCTGCATATGTGGTATGTCATTAAGGGAGAAAAGCTGGCAGCAAGCTTCAGTCGCTTACTACTGCACTGGCAGGAAAGACAAATGCAGAGCATAAGATAAATGAGGCACTTCCAAGTGCGAGAAAGTCAATACTATAGAGACCTTCAAACTGGAGTCTGGGGAGCAGCCAGCAATTCAGCTTGCTGGTACAGACAGGAAGACATCTCTGTGCGCTGAGAGTTTATCAGCTCTTCAGAATGGTACATCCCTGTAGGGTGACAAGACAGGTGGCCGCATGGGACTGGACTTGGGCACAAGACCTTGCGGAGGCCCACCAGGAGGGATTGCTCATATACCATCTGTGTTATGGGAGCTCTTGAAGGAAATCAAAGCCTTGCTGTGCATCATAATATTCCACTAAAAAAGGACCAAGTCCTGGTGCGAGACTGTCTCCAGTGTGATCAGGCAAAGAGCAAGAGGGAATAGAAAAGTGACTTGCCCAAAATCTCATTAAAAAGCCAGACTGATCTCCCTGATCCTGCTCTTCAAGATGACTGGAGACACCTAGAAACACTGAGCATCCCAAAGTCTCTGCTACATGTCAGGTCCCATCCTTTATCATCCCCCCTTCCCTGCTGTGGTGCACAGAGAGGATTCACCTTCTCCATGGCCCTGAGAGAGCCACTAGCCATGATGGGAAATAGCTTGCTCTGCTGCTCAGCATCACAGCACAGCTGTGTGTGATACTGGGTTAAATATGGCTGCGAGTGCATGTGCACGTGCTGGGTCTGACAGCTGAAGGAAATGCAAACTCATCCACCAGAAGAAAGAAAGGAAGATGCTGCCCTCTTTTTTTTTAACTATATCCAGGTCCAAGGTCAGTGAGTTCATCCCTCCTGCTCTTCAGTATCTTGTCAAACAAAACCCAGAGAGAAAGGGAATGTGATAAAGATGAACGTGATGTGGCAGGTTGTATGTGAAAACAATCACCCTTCAATTAAGTGTGATTGATTTCCCAAATCATATATGCATCTCAGCTTCCAATAGATAGATATGAGCAAAAGCCAGATGCTAGGGAATTCAGGACACGTGGTTGGGCTAGGACATCACAATGAAACAAAATGGAGATGCCAGAACGTACCAGGTGCTTTGAGATGAGTCTGAGATGAGCATAAAGTCAAGACGCAAAGATTTTCCACCCTCAAAGCAAACCTCAGGGCTGAGAAAGAAGATGCAGAGAAAAAGGTGTTTTTCCATGCAGTGAAACTACAGCTTTGTAGAAGATTAGTCATAGGAGAGCAAAAGCCAGGGACAGTCCAAAAGAGAGTGAGGACTTTGCAGATATATAGAAGAGGTTCACTGACATAAAGCTTTTTCTGTACAGGCAGACGAGGGACACAGCCCTTCTCATGGGGGAGCCAGGGACAGAGTGGGGCAAGGCACCTTAGTGACATCTCACAGCCTTGCTCTAAAGCCTTTGACGAATGACTACGAGGTCCAGAAATTCCATTTGGTTCTTGCAACATCAGCTGTATCTCCTTTCACATTCAGATGCTCATGGGGCCCTTCCAGCTGTTTTACAGACCCCTGATGCTTTGTGAAAAAAACTGCCCTACCACCTCCACACCCACTGCCAGGGCAAAGCTCCTCTGGCTGTTTCACAGAAGACAACCACTGGAATAGAGGAGGACATTGGAGAAGCACTTGATCTGAAGAGGAGGAAGCTCTGCTGTAAGTGCCTGCAGCAAGCCCCGCTCTTCACTGAAGCGCTGCAGCACTGCAGCATGGCAGAGGAGAAGCATACAGATAACCAGCCTCCATTGACTTCAAGTGACTTGAGCCCTGAGCAGCTCAGTCCACAGAGTTCATGCACATCAGGGCTGGCCAAAATACATGCTATGTTTCTGGGGAAATTTGGTTACTCCCAGCTGGAGGCAAAAACTGCTCTAACTAGCATCCTTCCTCAGCACCGGTTTAACTATAAAAGGGGAGCTTGCCACCCTCTCAGAAATTGGTCCCATAAGCTCTTACATGTGGCATCTGATCATGCCATTCTTCTGAGTCCCACATGCTCCTCCTGCATTTTACAGCAATAGGCAAGGGCAAAACTGGCAGCACCGGGAAGTTGTTTAGACAGGGAGAAGGGAAGGCAGCGCTGCAGATTTAGCACAGTTCATGGCAGTAGAACAGCTCCAGTAGGTTAGTCTGGGCTGTTGTCCCATTTTCCTTATCACAATCAGCCTCATCCATCTCCCCCTCTCTCTCCTTTGTCCCTTCCAGGGATTTCAAATAAAAGGTCTGCACTTGACCCCCCTCCTCCCTGCAGGGAGAGGGGAAGGCCGTGAATAGGGAGACCCTCATGTTTGCAGAAGTGATTTTCACATTAATGGCAGCATATGTCTGCATTGACTCCAACCGGCGGGGCTGTGCGAGGGCGCGTGTGTGTGCCGTGTGCCTGCATGCACTGCAGGCAGGGGGCTCAGTGTGGGGGGGCACCAGGTGCTCGCTGTCAGCCTGAACAAAAAGAAGTGTCAGCACTCTGCTCCGGGAGGCTGCACTGGCAGCTCCCCCCTGCCTCCAGCCCCGCGCTCAGAGCATCCTGCCTCTAACTCACAGCACCATCTTCTTGCATCAGCTCCCAAAGCTCCACTCCCATTCTCCTCTCCCAAAATTGCACGGCACAGCACTTACCAACCCCTGCTGCCTGCTGTCACCCATCACTGCACCCCAAAGGTTCAAATGGTGACTTTGGGTGGACAGTGGTTGTGCAGCTTCCTGCTGCTAGAACGTCCTCTGGAGGCTGCTCTGACCTTCGGCCAGATTGGCGCATCTCACAGCCCATGTAAATTCTTGCTGCACCCAAAACCAGATCAACACCACTTGCTGAATTCACATCTCCAGGTCATGGCTGACTGCAGCTTGCTGCCTCCTTTCACGCCTTCAGTGCTGAGACACTATGGGGCTGGTACCCCAAGCACTCCAGGCTTTCCTGGCTGACATCCCCAGGAGGAGAGCTGCCCTGTCCCCAAAAGTATGAGTAGCACCCACACTCCCTGCACATGGATGAACACCCTCCACCCAGCACCAGTAAATCCCCATCTCTGCCCACCCCAAGGCAGCAAAGAAGCAGGGACCAAAGCACTTAGCACATCTCAGTGCCCTCCCATGATATACCGATCCCAGATATTTCCCCAGGATAATAAAGCCAGCCATTGCAGAGGGGGAGGTCTGATCCTGCTACCTGGTTCTCTCACACCCAGGGAATTTGGCAGTTCATGGATACAATCAAACTTTCATCAGCAAAACTTTCTGGAGGAGACTAGGCCTTAATCTTTTTTTCTGCTCCATTTCTTCTGCCTCTGAAATGGGAGTCACTGTGTTTCTTTTTGCTGCACTGTACATCCATCTTGTCTGCTTAGATCCTGACCTGTCTGGTGCCCTGGAGATATGCAACAGCTCCAGCGGTAGGACCAGCATCTCCCTGGGGGTCTCCAGGCAGTGCTGCAATCACAGTAAACTCATGAAGAATAAGAATTAGATGTGACCCTGTGTGGTCTACAAGGACCCTCAGAGGCACAGCTGGAATGACTGTAAAGAGCAAGCACATAGACAATGCTGCTGCTCAGGGCACAGTGATAAGAAGTCCCATATCTTCCCAGGTGACCTCAGGCCTATGTCATGTGGGAGAGCTGCCTTGAGCCCCCAGTTGAGCTCAGCTATTGAAAGTTACCATATTCTACCCCTTGATGAACAGTACATTTTTTCTACCCAGGATTTTATCTCTATCACAGGTGAGGATTGGCGTGAATGGTGACAACTGCAAGTTGGAAATTGTTTATCGTCTACAGGGCAGCACTGCACCATTGCAATGACCCATTCTGCAGGCAGAGCTCCCAGGGACAGCTTCCACGCAGTCACAGAGCTTGCCTGGAACAAACTCAGGGCTCCCCAGACACCTAGATTTCAACATTCATACACAGTCTCAAACCAGGACATCTGGCCTGGAGCTTGGAGCTCCTTCTCTTTACTTCCTGGCTCTTCCTGACAGGTCAAGAAAAGGAATGGAAACTTCCACTTGCCAGAAATCTTGGTGTTTCCAAGTCATTCTCTGTGGGGAATCAGAAATCTGCAAAAGCAAAGAAAACACTCCCCAAACTGCAGATTGCAGCAAAACCATGAATGTGGAAAGTGAAAACACCAGCACTGCTTTGCCACTGGACTTATAAGTTAGCAAGGGGAATGCTGTTGCCATATTTTAAAATGAACACTGTTGCTCAGCCTGTGAATTTCAAGCTGAAATTATTTGTACTGTTTCTTTGATTCTCCTGATCAGACAACAAAAGAGCTGTACCAAAGTATTTTCCTTTGAAGAAACTTGATATTGGAATAATGATATTTTTCTCTATGATTCTTTTTTTAGACAAAATGGATCAACTCCTATTTAGATACACCCAGACTCTAAGCTTAAGGTTCTATTTTTGCCATCTGAGCTATTAACAGATTTGTTTTCTTCTGAAAAAAATAATCAGAGCTGCCCTTGTAACCACAGAGTCCAGAAGCTAGGGCTTTAATGAAAATACCAGGCACCGCAAAAGGGCTGATGGCTGATGCTATACATAGCCCAGACCCTACACAGCTACAGACCGGAACACTGGGAAGAATTTGGTGGGTGCAATAGCTTGATACCTTATTTATAGCATGAAGCTGTGGAGCAGTGGTAGGCTGAGCTCTGGCTGCCATTGCCCTTCCTGTGCCTGCACCCAGCAAATAAAAACATGTGTGACAGGCTAAGCTGGTGTCTCAGAAGCTCACCTCCAAGGCAGGCTATTTTAATCTACCTGAACATAGTCTATCAGTGCTGTAACCACTCTCCTCTTTTTGTCTTTTGCTTTACACACAGACACGCTCAGTGCAGATTTATGATCTCCTGTTGTATCTGCAGGCCCATATAAGGTTTATTCTTTATTTTCTCTCATACTCTGATGGGAAGAGTTGCAATACTTTTCATGACGTAAAAGAGGTCTGCTCAGAAGAGCTCTGTAGAACTGCAGTGGAAGTGTCCAGTCAAGGTCTTGTTAAAGAATGAAGGCTGATGCATGGGATCCATTGACTTTGAGGGGAGTGTGGGATGCAGACTGTTCAAGCATTAGGGACACTGAGTACAGAAGTGGGTTTAGTCTTCAAGACTTCACTAACACACAGCAAGCAGATGATCCAGCAGATGCACCAGTGGATAGACTTCTACCAAACCAGGACATGGGAATCGGGCAGGTGGCTTCGTGGCATGGAGAAGTTTCCTTAAGTGGTTTTGAGGGTCAGGAATGAAGGGAGAAAAAGCTAAAAGCATTACGTTTTGGTTGGTTTTTTTTCTTTTCTTTTCTTTTCTTTTCTTTTCTTTTCTTTTCTTTTCTTTTCTTTTCTTTTCTTTTCTTTTCTTT